>ML418909.1:60649-108791 GCA_005239525.1 Nicotiana knightiana | reverse complement strand
GGTGGGGGGCGGTAGTGGGTGTGGGCGGTAGTGGGTGGTCCGGCGAGCAGTGGCGGCGATAAGGGGAGGTCCGGCGAGCAGTGGCGGCGACAAGGGGAGGTTCGGCGAGCAGTGGTCCGGCAGTGAGTGGGGGGCGGCAGTGGGAGTGATAGATAGAGAAGGGGAGGGAGGGAAAGAGAGGAGAAGGGAAATTTTTGGGGGAGAGAATATGAAAAATGGGGTAAAAAAATGCGCGGGGCACCCTAAATATTGGGGGGGGGGGTTTTGCATCCGTAGCCACTTTTTGTGCCACGTTTTAAGTTATACCCGTCTTAACTTCAGCTCAAGTTTTGTCTTTGTAACTGGGGAACTTCAGCATACGGGGCTGAAGTTCACCAGTTACACTAGGGGACTTCAGCTCTAGAGCTGAAGTTTTGTCTTTGTAACTGGGGGCTGAAGTTCCACAGTTATAAAGATAAAACTTCAGCATAATGGGGCTGAAGTTCTCCAGTTATAAAAATAAAAACTTCAACATACGGGGCTGAAGTTCCTCCAGTTACACTGGGGAACTTCAGCTGAAGTTTTGTCCTTGTAACTGGGGAACTTCAGCATACGGGGCTGAAGTTCCCCAGTTATAAAGATAAAACTTCAGCATAATGGGGCTGAAGTTCCCCAGTTATAAAGACAAAACTTCATCATAATGGGGCTGAAGTTCCCCAGTTTACAAAGATAAAACTTCAGCTCTAGAGCATAATGTGTGTGTGTGTGTCTATATATATATATAACACGCTTTGTTGTACAATTTTAACTACATATATAGCATGTAGAATATATTTTAGTGTATTAATCTCTTGTATTACAAAAGTGTTAACGGGTTACATTTATATTATTTAGATAGTAAATATAAAAGTGATTTTTAATTTTGACCAATGTTTACCTGAAAAGGGACCAATATTTATTTATATTTTATAATTTTATTTCAATAATAATATAATTATTAAATTTATATATCTGGGTTCCACACACACACACAGACACTTCACTGTAATACTATAACGTATATATAACTTATTATAGTATATCTTAGTGTGTGTGTGTATATATAAGACACACTCAG
The DNA here is from genome assembly GCA_005239525.1 of Nicotiana knightiana. Taxonomy (NCBI): domain Eukaryota; kingdom Viridiplantae; phylum Streptophyta; class Magnoliopsida; order Solanales; family Solanaceae; genus Nicotiana; species Nicotiana knightiana. Next base: position 107,695 of record ML418909.1, on the reverse strand, counting down.
TATCATATACTATAATTCAACGATGCATGTGTGTGTGTGCATATATAGACATGAAGTGCTAGTAACACAGGGTCAGGTTATAGTATATGATACTGTATAACCTACTCAGATGCATCGTTGAATTATATATACGTTACAGTATTACAGTGAAGTGTCTCTGTGTGTGTGTGTGTGTATATATATATATATATATATATATATGAAGTTCTAGTAACAAAGGGTCGGGTTATAGTATATGATAGTGTATAACCTACTCAGATGCATCCTTGAATTATATATACGTTATAGTATTACAGTGAAGTGTGTGTGTGTGTGTGTGTGTGTGTGTGTGTATATACATGAAGTGCTAGTAAGACAGGGTCAAGTTATAGTATATGAGATTGTATAACCTACTCAGATGCATCGTTGAATTATATATACATTATAGTATTACAGTGAAGTGTGTGTGTGTGTGTATATATATATGCATGAAGTGGTAGTAACACAGGGTCGGGTTATAATATATGATACTGTATAACCTACTCAGATGCATCGTTGAATTATACATACGTTATAGTATTACAGTGAAGTGTCTGTGTGTGTGTGAGTGTATATATATATATGCATGAAGACGACTAGTAACACAGGGTCGGATTATAGAATATGATATATATGTATAACCTACTCAAATGCATCGTTGAATTATATATACATTATAGTATTATAGTGAAGTGTGTGTGTATATATATATACATGAAGTGCTAGTAACACAGGGTCGGGTTAAAGTATATGATACTGTATAACCTACTCAGATGCATCGTTGAATTATATATACGTTATAGTATTACANTATATATATATATATATATAACACGCTTCGTTGTACAATTTTAACTATATATATAGCATGTTAGAGTATATTTTAGTATATTCATCCCTTGTATTACAAAAGTGTTAACGGATTATATTTATATTATTTAGATAGTATGATATTTAATTTTGATCAATGTTGAACTAAAAAGAGACCAACTTTGGTCGCTTTTTATACAGAAATCAAAATTAGCGACCAAAGTTGGCCGCTAAATATAAATTAGATTTATTTTATATTTTAAAATATTTAAAATAATAACATAATTGTTAAATGTTAGAACTGGGTCCCAGATTAGCGACCAAAATTGGTCTCTATATGCTTCCCATTTATTAAGCGACCAACTTTGGTCGCTAACTTTAAATTATATCATTTATATTTTATAATTTTTTTTAAATAATAATATAATTAATAAAATTTTATATCTGGTTCCAGATTAGCGACCAAAGTTGGTCTTTATTTTCTTACAGTACAATAAGCGACCAACTTTGGTCGCTAATATGAAATGTTATTTATTTAAAATTTATAATTTTTTAAAATAATAATATAATTATTAAAAATTTTATAACTGGGTCCCACTTTGGCGACCAAAGTTGGTCGCTAATTTTACTATTTCTTTGACCAAGCAAGTCTGACTAGTCCGGTCAACATTTTGACCGGATTATCAACCAAATACCGACCAACTGTGGTCGCTAAATTATTTCAATTTTTTTAAAAATTATTTTATCCAATTTTGTGACCAACGTTGGTCGTTTTTTTTGATAGACCAATTTTGGTCACAAATCTTTGGTCGCTTTTTGCCGGATTTCTAGTAGTGTCTTGACTTATTGAATTACTGTAATTGTAGTGCAATTAATAGCTATGCATATCCCCATTAGTAAAGAAATGAATCACTGCATCTGTCATATCTTTTCCAATCACAGACCAGGCTCTTTTGAAGAAAAAAGCATTGAATCCATCACAACCTGGAGCTTTTTGATCATCTATACTCATAAGGTCTTGATACACCTTTTCTTAGTGACCTGGGATATCAGATGTAGTTGTTGCAGTCTTGTTAGTCCATTTTCACGCTTCATGATTTCAGGATTCACTGCTGGTAGTTGATCAGCAGCACTACCTAGCAGTTTTTTTTATAGAAGTTGGTCACCTCCTCCACTATGTCATCTGGTTGTTGTAGGATTTCTCCGTGTCATTAACAAGGCTTTTGATCATGTTCTGAGCTTGCCTATTCTTTAGGTTGGAAAAGAAATAGGCAGTGTTGACATCCCTTAATTCCAACCATTTAGTTCTTGACTTCTGTTTTATTATACTCTCTTCCACAAGGCTTCATTTCTCTAACTCTTGCTTAAATTCTTTTTCATCTACAAACAACACATTAGTGTGGTTGTGATTCCCCATTTGTGTTTGAATGTCATGTAGATGTTGTCGATAATGATTGATTTTCTCCTCCACATTCTTGAATTCTCTTTGATTTAATTGTTTCAAATCTGTCTTCATCACTTTGAGCTTCCTCCATATAGCCTCCACGTGTTTTGCACCGGTTGGCCTGCCCCATACATGTGTCACCACACTTAGGAAATCTTTGTGGTCCGCTAAGTAGTTCAAAAACCTGAAAGGTTTGGGATTCCTCTTCACGACTTCCTTGAATTGTATGCTTAGAGGTGTATGATCAGAAACACCAGGATTCAGCACCACTACTTCAGTTACAACTATTGTTAGCAGCCAATCAACATTGACTAAAGCCCTGTCTATCCTGCTATAGATCTGTCCATTTGACCATGTATATCTTCGTTCCACTGCACGTAGTTCAACCATGCCATTTGATTGTGGGAAATCATTAAAATCTCTGACCTCATTTTCCTGGACTGGATCCCAGATTGTCGATCATCCAGATCAGTTATTGTATTAAAGTCACCAATAGCTAGCCATGGCCCTTGCATAGAGTTATTGACGCGTCTCAGTTCTTCCCATAGGGGCTTTCTTGTTTTAATTATATGCATTCCATAAATCGCAGGTAGAGTAAACTTTACTTATACCCGAGGGATCCAAACTATGCCATGAATGGCTTGGGCACTCATAGCAACTGCATCAAAATCTACTCTATTTAAATCCCATAAAATCCAGATTCTCCCCTTGTTACTGTATAAGTAGTTTGCACACCATCTCCAATTAGTTGCTATCTTGTTGATTACTCTACTGGCATTCTCCTCTTTAACTCTGTTTTCCAGTATTTCTATCAAATCAACATCATTATTTTGGATAAACTTCTTTACTTCTTTTTGCTTATACATTTTATTTACACCCCTCACATTCCATGATATGATCTTCATTTAGTTAATTGTTTGAGCTGTGGATCCCTAGTATCTCCTTGATAACTACATTGCCCCTTCTCTCCAGTAGTGTTGTCCAGTGGCTCACCAGCTATTGAAATAGTTAATGTACTGAAACCATTAACTACATTAATACCCGATGTTTCCCTTATCTTGGATTGAATACCTTTTGCTGCTAGTATTCCTTTGGCTTTCTCCCATGATGTCATTTTGTCATCCTCATGAGTTGGCCTTATGCTCTGTAACTCCTGCTGTGATTGCACATTTATCATGCTTGGAGGTTGCTGCTTTGTATCTGCTGCCAACTTCTCTTGTTTTGTTCTTCTTCTCCATTCCAACCTTGGTTTTTGTTGCTGTTGTTTGGCCACAGATATGGCCTTTGCTGTTCTCATCTCAGCCCTGCAAACATGGAGAACTTGTAGGCAGGTGGGGCAATATTCAGGGACCCAGTCATACGCAATCTGTTGTTCAAAGACTTTCCCCACCGGATCCATGACTTTAATCACTTAGGCATGTCCTTTGTGACATCCATCTCAACTAACAACCTTGCATAAGAAATCCTTTCAACTTTAGTTGTGCATTTATCTGCATAGAGTGGGACTCCTAAACCACTCTCAATTCTACTAAGTGAGTCCATACTCCAGCAATTTATCGACAAGTTTGGTAACTTAACAAAAATAGGAATTGTCTGAAGCACTTCTATATAAAAATCAAAATTGGGAGACCATGTTTTGACAATAATAGGTTTATTCCTAATAGGGTGTGGCCATGACAGCAGCACAACATCCCTATCTTCCACACTATTGAATTTAACCACAAAGTATCCATCATTATGGAAGTAGATTTTAGGCTTGCTAGTAAAATTCCATTGAGCAACAATGAAACGGTTCAGGGCTCCTATTGAGGGAGAGTCTCCAACAACATACAACATAATTTTATGTTTCCATTTCGCCGTTTCTCGATCTACTTCTTCACTATCTAATTCAACTACTTTTTCTCCATCCTTTATCATAGGTGCGACAAATTTGAGATTCATGCCTCTTGCGGCTAAATTATTCCCAGCAAATAGGTTCACCCATTCCTTTTTGTTCTTCTGCAGCTCCGCATCCAATTGTTTGTGAATCTGAGCTTCTTGGTTCGTGATTGGCTTATTTGTACCTAGTTGTTCAGTCACCTTCATCTGACTCACTTTATCGGCCTCAATCATCTCAGCAATTGGAGTCCTAGTTGATGTCGCCTTTGTTTGGTTGTGGCCGCCATTACAAGTTGTAGGTGACTGAGTTGAATTCGATCCATGCAGAGGCGACCACATCTCACCCAAACTTTTCAACTATTCCATTGAAACCTGAGGGCTATGCATGTCCTCAGTATCTCTTACTCCTTCCCAGCTATTGTAGTCTTACTTGCTATTTCCTTGATCGGATTTGTGATCGGGATCACTCTCTTTGGTCTCCCTCTACCCATGCCGGCAGAGGCGCACGCTAGTTCACCGTCGGTGCGTCAACTTCGATGTTCTAGAGAGAGAAATCGCGGGAGTTGGAACGTTGATGCGTAAATCCTCCACTTTGTTTTTGTTGTCTGCCAATTTGCATTTTTATGCTACTCCTTAGGACGATGCATAGTTTGGTAAATACGAATTACCATACCGAAGCCAAAATTTTTGGTATTCGATATTCGTTATGATATTTGGTTTATGTTTTTTTTTAAAAATGGTATAGGTATGGTATTTGGTATTTTAAAATAAAATACTGAAATACCGATACCGTACCAAAATATATATTATATTACACAATACACATTTTACTAATTATAACATAAATATAAGAAATTCAAAATTTTACTTTCCTATTATTCTCTAAGTTCATCAATTAACTCTAAGCAAGTAACACGATATTTCTCTAAGTTTTCTCTCTCTAGGTTGGTATTTGCTGGTTTTGGACAATGCTTTTATCAACAAGCGTTTTTCGGTTTTGTACTTTTGAGTATACTAAGTAAGAATATTAATGTCTATGACTCTATGCACTAGTTAGTATTCAAACTGAATAAACCGAAGTTACCGAACCGAATAAACCGAAACCGAAACCGAAAAGAGAAAAATCGAACATATCGAATTTAATTATGTATGGTATTAATATAGCATTTTACGAAGTCGAATACCAAAAATACTGAACCAAAATATCTAAATACCATATCGTACCGACCGACGAATACCTCTGCTGCTCCTTTCTCTTTGATAATCTCTTTGATAATGGAGTAATAGATATTATTAATATTATCTTGTACCATGTTAAAAAAGATAATATAGGGATTTGGGGTGGGACCTATTTTATCCTTTTATTTTATACTCTATTAGAAAACTAAAAAACCAAATATTTAACAAGAAAAGTCAAAGTCTATATAGAAAAGGGAAGTGGAGGCCAAGTTGAAGCTAAACTCAAAAACCCAAATATCTATCTAAATACTCAACAACCCCATCAACCAAATGAACCGCGCTTTGTAATTCTGTTATACTCTCCTCCAAAAAAAAGATTTTATAAAAAGAGAAAGGAAGAATAACATTACAAGGGGAAGAGAATCAAAGAAGTTCTGTTTCCTTTTCCCTGAATCTTGAAACTCCATATAGGAAAGATTGTATTTTTATCTTAAAAATCAACACCAGAAGTTTTTTTTTTTTTTTTTTTTTTTTTTTTTTATCTCTCTGAATCAAGAAACCTCAGGTACAATCAAAACCCATATAAGAAACCTTATAAAGATTCAATTTTTTTTACTTTCAATCTAAAAAAATTACAAGAAATAGAAAATGGTGGAGGAGGATGGTGAAAGTGAACCGAAGGGTTTCGTTTCAAGAAAATCTGCTACGTCTAATTGGTGGACAACTTTCAATCGAGATCTAATGGCAGGGGCATTGATGGGGGGTGCTGTGCACACGATTGTGGCACCAATTGAGAGAGCTAAGCTATTGTTGCAGACTCAAGAAAGCAATATAGCCATATTGAGTGGTCCCCACAGGAGGTTTAAGGGCATGTTTGATTGCATAGTACGTACTGTTAAGGAAGAAGGGGTTCTTTCTCTTTGGAGGGGCAATGGTAGCAGTGTCCTCAGATATTACCCTTCTGTTGCTCTCAACTTCTCTCTTAAGGTAAACTACTCTTCTCACTGTTCACATTTCACCTCATTTTGTGTTTCTGTAACATTTGCAAGAAGTGGATTTCTTTTTATTGAACATTTTCTTTGTAACTTCTTGTGTCTGTGAATCCCTGAACTAATTATTCTGTGAAAAGCAACGGTAAAGTTGTCTCCATGTGATCTCTAGGTCACAAGTTCGAGCAGTGGAGCAGCCACTAATGCTTGCATTACATCATACCCCTTCGGGTGCGGCCCTTCCCCGGACCTTGCGTGAATGCGAGATGCTTTGTGCACTGGCTGCCCACCAATTTCAATAATGTATGATGATATTGAAAGATCGCTACATTTAGTTGACTCGATATTCCAGTTGGTCATTTGACAGTTCTTTATATTGGTAAATGTAAATGTTTATAGCTGATTAAGAGTTTGGAGTTCTATTCTGTCCAGGTGAATAAAGGCATACTGTCACTTGATTTCATGAAATGGAAACTCTATTTTTCTTTGGTAGTCTTGAGCACAAGTATGCAGAAGTTTCGAAATGTTGGTTGTATTGGAAGAAAGTGACATATGCGTACAAAATGTGGTTCTTTTTTGATTGATTTAGAGGATAGGGTAGCATGACTTCTCAGAGAGACTTTTAGAGGTAGATCTCCTAAAAGTTCTCTTCGAAGTACTTCTACAATCTACTGGCCGAAAGAGGTGAAACAAGATTCATATGGTTGTTGTTATGGAAAATATAGATTTTCAATGCTAAAATAGTAGGCGATTCATGGATTTGGAGATTGAACAAGTTAAATGCAAGGAGAGAAATGTTAAGACAGTTTCGTCATGTGTTTTTTGGCTGGTACTGAGAGGAAGAATAAAAGACTTCTGAGGGAATCAAGAGCTCTTTGTCAAAAGTCAAACGCTCCTTCTCATTTAGTTAATTCTTTTGGTGCATCGAGGGCATTCATCGCTATATAGATTGTTCGATTTGTTTCCTGCATGTTTACGACCTACTTGTAACATATGTATTTGTATAATCACAACCATCTTGGTGTATTTTAATAAAATTACTTGATTATCAAGAAAAGAATCTTTAGAGAGTAGTTGCATAGTTGAATGGAGGTAAAAACTTACTGGGTGGGGGTAGGTTTTAAAGGGACAAGCTATTATAGGTCTTGATTTTGGAAATGCTGAGTAGGAAAAGGACAGCAATTATGAACTAATCAAGTGGTAACAAAATGCTAAGATCTCTTACTTCGAAAGTGATGCATAAACTTGTTCGTATTTTCCCATTGTTGCTTAGCTATATTGTATATAGATTCTTATTGTGAATGTTAATGTAAGAGCTAGATAGGCATTCAGGGTGTGACCTAGTGATATAGAGACCTGGATTAAAATCCGAGCGGAGACAAAAAACATAGATGATTTATTCTCAATTCCCTAATCCTTGGTGAGCAGATTTACTTGGTGTCTGTGCTGGTGGGAAGTAATAGGTACCCGGTGGAGGAGTCGAGGTGCGCCAAGCTAGTTCTGACAACACCCATATAAAAAAAAAACTGTAAGAGCTCGATGAAAGGAAAATGTAGCTCCACGAAGTACCCATATCGATGGAAATACAAAATGAAAACAAATTGAGGCTTAAATTGCATAAGTGTAAGAAGATTGCAGCCATGAATTGATGCATAACCTGAAAGAGATGCTATTTACCAGCTTTTTCTTTTCTCTCTTTCAAGCAGCTCGAAACTCAAGCAACAATATCTTTGGTGTATAAAAATATATCTCAAGATTTTTGGTCGTAAGACAATATCAGGCCTTGCATAGCATTGGCTAAGATCATATGCATACAGTATGTTTCTTTTTTGTATTCTTGAATTAGCAAATCTGTCTTTGAACTTCATCTGGAATCAACTGCGAGTAAGTCCAAGTTTTAGTCTTTTGTTTTTGTCCTTCTCAATAGTTTATCACTAATCTGGTGCCTGCTTCCAACTCCTTCCCATATCTCTACCTGTAAACATCAAGTCCACTCTAATTTGGTCATCCCTTTTGTCTTTAAAATGCTTAGAACAAGATTGTTGCTTCTGAGGTATCAGAAATTGAAAAACCAGATCGATTTTTTATGCTTCTGGAAACATGACGCTGTAAACAAAATTAGCTTTCTTTCAGCAAGAAATCAACTTCCATCTGATGACCTTTCTGTGTTCAAGTATAACTTTCCTAGTTGAATAAGTGACTGTTCAATCATATAAGTTTCTTTATTTTCTCAAATGCTAGGTTGCTTTTTGGAGAAGAGGCTTTTAGATAACAATGGCAATCGGGCGGTTTTGTCTTTTCCCCCTTCAACACAGTGCTGTGCCTCAGGCTCGATAACCCATTAACGATCTGTCCTGGATACCCCTTAACTACTCTCTTCCGCAAAATCACCTCCAGCTTTCTTTCCTAGTTCATATGTTCTCCCTAAGGATATCCAGAAAATCCAGCAACCATGAATGTAAGTAACGATAAATAGACCTGGAATTTCATCTAAAGATCATTTACTAATCATTTTTGGAAGAAAGTTTATGCATCCAGCACCAACCTCCTCTAGAAACTAGACGTTTGTTGTTTTAGGTGTCAAATTCTTATCAACTCTTTTCTTCTTCGGGTTGGCTGCAGCAATGTTGATCCACTGCATTCAAATTCTTCTGTACAAGGGATTTGTTTCTGGTGTTTGAAAGAGTTTGGTCAGAGGAATTTTCTGTAGAGAAAAACTTTTGGAAGTGGAGGGACTTGAAGGAAAGGCTGTTATGGATGAGGGTGGAAACAAGTGCCACCTATGGGTGGTATTTTCAGCTGAGAACGGGCATGCTGCTGTAAAAGGAGAGGGAAAAAGTGCTAATGTTAAGAGAGACTGGAGCCGTTGTTTTGCTCACTTCACTCTGTCCCACCTCGGCTTGCCTTCTTTGAGAGGTTCTCTTTGCTCTGGCGCCGACTAACATCTCCCCATCACCGCCACGCTTTACTCTACATGTGGCAGGTCGTACTCTTCCCTGGTCCATTTCCATCTCTTCTTTCATGTTCATTTGGAAAAGCAATGGCCGTCAGTCCTTTCCAGTCTGGACTTCACCACACTGGCTAGATTGGAAGTACCAAAGCTAAGAGTTTGCTAAATGAAAATGCTAAACAGTAGTAATAATAGAAATAGAAATTAAGAAGTTAAAGGATAAAGAGGAAGAAGGAAGAGGGAGGCCTTTGCCAAGAAGTGTGTGAATGTTCCACTTGCATCTGTATGTAGCATATGTCATTGGATTGAATACACCCAAAATTTATTTCAGATTTTGCCCCCTTAGATGTTGGTTCAGCGGTGAAGGAAGTACGATGCAGGATGCGCGGTAGGCGTATGTCACAAGTTCGAACCTGCCGCTGACCAAAGTCTGATATTTAAGTGGGAGGAGGGTAGACTGGCAGGCCCATACGCCACTGGGCACGAGCCAGCTAACCTACAAGGGTTTTCTTGATTATAAAATGAAAAGAATTATTTTGAATCTTCTGCTAAAGTCTAAGCGGCATTTCAGGTGAACATGAAGATGTGTATCTTGAAAACTAAGGGGACACATCATGAACTAAACAGAGATACTAAAAAAATTTTATGAAAAGACAGAAAGGACATAATAATTTGGTAATAACATTGATTCTAGCATAGAGAAAGAATGTTGTCAAATAATTCAACATTACAACAATGGTAAATATTCAACGCAACCACATCCTAAAGAGTGCATCACGTTACAGTGCATGTGTAATCTATTAGAAGGCTCTCGTCATTTTCTTCTAATGCTGTCGTGCTCGAACCATGTTCAACTTGTTCTGGCATCGGACTCGACTACAACAGTATGTTACCTTAGGGTCAATTGTCTAGGATGGGAAAGGAAGGAACGGGATGGAAATAATGGATCCTTAAAAGGCAACTATTTTAATTAGGCCCTTTTTCTTTCTTCCCTGCTCCATCTGACCTAGAAACCCCTACATTTTGTTTCCCTTACTCTGGAAGAACGTGTAAGATAATTAATGTTGAGTACGAGACAAAGCAGTAGCTGTGGTGTCAACAACTTATTCATGGTCCATGATTCCTCCTTTATGCATACTATGCGAATAAATGAATTTGGCTTGAAAAGTTTGTGTTAGTTTAAAGTTAGCTTGCTAATACTCTAACTCTAGCACATTCCACTATCATATTCCAGCGCTGAAGCTAAATTAAAAAGATGAATTGACAGAACTAAGGATGGCTCGGAAATATTTCTATATACAAAAGATAGTCTTTAAAAGAACTTAATCCATTGCTATATTTGCTTGAATTAGGGCTGTAAAGCTGAAATCTGTCACACTTTTTGTTCTTGCTGGCAAGTATCTTGATACAGGAGCTAGGGATGACTCTTTGCAAGAAGATTTTTTGAGTTCTGAGCTGCATGTTTTACCTATTTCTCTGTTTTCAATCTTCTGGATTCTCATGTGAAAGGTCGATGGAGAATGGAGATCCATGAAACTTGTTAATACACTATATAACAGTCATTTCCAAGGCTTTAGTTTATGCCGTAATAGTCTGTATTGAAAATTGTTTCCTCAATTGTCTGCTAATTTAGGATTTGGAAAGCGTTTACACCTTAAGTTACAAGTCATTTCTTTATTTCTTTGTTGAAAGAAAAGAGACCCTTCTCCTTACCTTATCAAAAAAAAAAGGGGGGGGGGGGGGGGGAGGGAGGACCCTTCTCTACATTGTTTTTCGGACATGTTAAATCCATCATATACTACTTTTAGGGGTAGTTGTTAGAGTCAGCAATTCTATGATATCCTGTTATTTTCTCTCGTTGGCCCGCATGCACAGAGCATTGAGTCACATACAGGGTTTAAAACACATTTAATATTGAAGAGATTTTGTCTCAAGAACTGATCGCATGCTTTTCTGAACGCAGGATCTCTATAGGAATATCTTACACAGCAACTTTCGAGATGGTCACCTTTTGGCTGGTTCATCGGCTAATTTTGTTGCTGGTTCTGCAGCTGGTTGTACAACATTGATCATCATCTATCCTCTAGATATTGCACATACACGGCTCGCAGCTGACCTTGGTCGGTACGAAACTCGTCAGTTCCGTGGCATTTACCACTTTCTGAGGACAATACATGAGAAAGATGGGATTCGAGGCATTTACAGGGGGCTTCCTGCATCTCTTCATGGAATGATCGTTCACAGAGGGCTTTACTTTGGGGGTTTCGACACCATGAAAGACAAGATGGCCGAGAATTCTGTAGCGGAGGTACCATTATGGAAACGATGGGTGGTAGCTCAAGCTGTCACAACATCTGCGGGCCTGTTGTCCTATCCATTGGATACAGTTCGGAGGCGAATGATGATGGAATCTGGCTTGGAGAAGCCAATGTACAGAAACACATTGGATTGTTGGCGGAGGATTTACAAGACAGAAGGATTTACTTCATTTTACCGCGGAGCTCTCTCGAATATTTTCAGAAGTACTGGAGCAGCAGCTGTTTTAGTGTTATATGATGAGGTGAAAAAGTTCATGAATTGGAGTGGATTATAGCACAAGATGTTTTAGGTCAATGTTAATCAATGCCAAATGAGAGTAGAAGATTCAACCATGGTACAAAGACCAAATTAGATTAGCCTTACTTGGTAAAGATGCATTTTGATAGACCTCAAAGGTGACAAATATACAATGTTGTAAACATGTCCAGATTCTTTTCACTTGGTTCACAATTAAAATCAGAACTTTTACTGTCAAAGTTACGCACATTGCATTCCTTTACCATTTACAATTACTATTTTGAATTTTGTAGCAAAAATCTTGCTGGAATAGAGGAAATTATTTCCCTAAAAATATTTTTCTTTTGTGGAAAAATGTTTGCCCTTGTGTATTTGGTTGGGTATGAAGTATGTGATATATGAGAATGTGCAAGGTGTAATATATGGTATGATACGTTCTGGTGATGTTTTGGACATTAAAGATGTATAACAAATGAAATATCTCTAAAAGAAAATGACTTCCTTCCATCATTTTTCCCATTTTGGTTTTTCCATATTTTGAGGTAGCCAAAACATTGAAATTTGAAAAGTAAATAGTAAGGAATGAGCAATAAAGGAAACTTATGTTTACCAGTTTGCTACAAATAGGAATTATCTCACATGAAAATAGGAATTGTCTCACATTTCAGAAAAAATCAACACTGCAAGCTCATGAATCAGCTACATTGAGCTGCTTGTTCAAAAATAGCAACTGTCTTCCTGCCCAATGGCTATTTTAGAGAAACATATAAGATAATAAACAAATAAATAATAAATAAATAAAATCAATATATTAAGCAAATGGTTTCCACAACACAAACTCTGAGCGGCTATACTCAAACCGCTACTGTCCGCTAGTTTCTGCACTGCCATTCCCCTGCAATTATGAAAAGTGAAGAAGTGTGTTATTTGGACAAAGAGAAGGAAAGATAACAGGAAAATGAACCAAAATTCAAATTTAATATGCTCTTTGGATACCATCACTATAATAGCAGTATGGTCAAGAACAACAAGAAGATGAACTAAAATCTACATTTAACAAACAATCACTAGAATATCTTAGCACTTGCATGCTTAACTGCTGATACTTCAACTTGAGGGAGGGAAAATGGGAGGTGGGGAAAGAAATAATTTACCTTATTGGTGTTATTTACATTTCTTACATTCCCTTTTTCCTTGTCATTCTCATCATCATCTTCTTCATCATTCTCTTCCACATAATATTCCTCTTCTTCATCATCATCGTCGTCATCTTCTTCTACTTCTTCTTCTTCATTGTCAATGGGGATAGCCTCTCCAGTAAACCAAGACACGGCATGAGGAATGATCTTTTCTCGAATGGTTGACCTACAATGACAAAATCAACAGAACAGCTCAGATTTTGATCATAAAAATAGCTTAGCAATCAATGTGTGGACATGCATCTCTAGAAAGAATATCATGCTTCTTGTTCTTTTTCTTAACTGATGTTTCTAGCTGGAGATGTCATCCTCCAACTTTCTACTCACTCTTTATTCTTAATGACAACTGTATAAGTTATTACTCGAAGGAATCCGATTTTAGTTTGCACAAAGTTACTCATCCCTGCAGGGCAGTTAAGCTGAAGAAACAAATATCCGACAGGCGACAGCACAAGAAGCTTGTGACCCCTAGCACTGTACATTCAAAGGATACAACAGTGTTTCTTCCAAGAATGTTTAGCATATATCAAATAAAAGATATTGCAGAAAAAGCCACATTATCAAGAATAGCAAAGTTGATGAAGATTGTGAAATTCAGCATAACCATGCTTTTCATGTCATTCCAACTATTCATCTACTTTACACTATCAGTTATTCGGGGGTTGAACAGTCATTAGTACAGAACTTACCCAATCTCATAATCTTGTTCCATCTGACTCTGAAGCAATTCAGCCTTCAAAACATACAGCCCAAAAAGTGAGGCCAATTATCAGCAAGAAGTGAAAGCAGTCTCCATGTTTTAAATAATGTATTCTACAAAATCACTTACGGTTTCCTCATCTATTTCCTCGGCATCTTCTGGCAGCTGAGGCGGATCAAAAAAATGAAAGAAGCTTTCACATTCCTCAGTTTTTATGATTGGTTTTGTATCGTTGGATCCCTTCTTTGGTTTTTTCTTTAGGATCTTCTGTGTCAAACTTTTCCCAGGAAACCATTCAATCTCTGTCCTAAATATATCCAACAAACACATGCATTTAGAAGGAAGCAACTCAGAGAGAGTTTTCATATTGGCAAAACAATAATATAGCTGTACCCTATTGCATTCTCTAGGATATGCTCATCCTCGCTAATCATATGATATGTTTTTGTCAGCAAAATGTTGCTAAAATAGGGATTTGTATCAAAAAAGAACTCAAGCTTAAAGCCCTTGGCATCTTCAAGTCTACTCCATTTGACATCTTTCAGATACTGGAGCGCACCTTCATCTCGTTCAGTAATCTGATATATACGCAGACTGGTTAATCAGTCGAACAAGCTATAGAAGAGAAATTAAATGGAATATCAAACTCAGGTTACCTCCTTAGCAATTACTTCATTATTTTTCATTGCCAGCAGCCAGAAACGGGGGATACCTTTATCTGCATGCGAGACACATTATTCGTCAGATACAAAACCAGAAATATAGCAAACCATAGGACTGAAAACATGATTGACTCGCAAAAGAATACCTCCTGCTGATTCATTGGTTTCTTTATCTACTGTACCCTCATTTTCAGCTTCAACCACGCCGTTTACAATCTCATATCGCTGCATATGCACCAACGAATATGTTTCAGCAGCTATACATATATGTATACAACACACACACACACACACAAAAAAAAAAAAAAACATCACCTTGTTGTAAAGTGGCTCATACAACTTCTGGAACTTTGCTTCCAAAGCTGCCCTCTCCTCAAGGAACTGTCCTTCTAATTCATCATATTGGCCCTGCATATATCATGTCAGAGATCAAGGATTGAAACGAATACTGGAAGGAAAACAAAATTTTGATATTTATACCCGACTAGGCTTTGAATTCAAGCAACCAAAACAGAGAAAACAGATAGAAACAAAATGACATAAAACCAAAACGAGGCAACAACACGCCTTTTTCTTGATTGTCTCGACACCAACTATAGTTTAACCATAAGTCTAACTTCACTAGTTATAAAACTAAACTCAATTAGTTTATGCAAATAATGGTTACACAATGATCTGCTTTATTGTGATAGAATAATGTTCTTGCGTTGGACAACTAGAAATGCATTGAGGAATCAACTTCTTAATATGATACCTTAAAGTGCATAATTACAAATAATGCCAAGAAAAGAGTGCAATCAGGATCAAGCTCACTATGTAAAACTTCAAATAAGCATTATCAGGTAGATGAAATTCTCTGCGATTAGAGTAAAACCTGAATCTCTCTGAGGACATCAACACGTTTCCTAATGTTTGGTGGGAGTTTTTCCAGAAAACCAGAATGATCCTTTGACAAATCATGAAGCTTGGTCTACAGCAGATTTAACCAAAAAAACACAAGATAAATTAAAAATAAGCCAATATCACTGATAACATACATTGTCTAGCAAGTAACTTAGCAGGACAAAAAGAGTACCTTGATGGCATTTACAAGATCTGCACGATCCCCAGCAGAAAGAACTAAAAAAGACAATAATAACAGATTATAAAATCAAAATGTGAATCAGTTAGCAAATGATCTCATATTCATTAAGGTTAATAGTTTCACACCAGCAGTGGCAGCAGGGAGATCAAAGCCTACATTATCAGCTGTATTGACCTGATCCTTTTGATCACTCATAGTTGTTACTAGTAAATTCTGAGTAGCACCCAAATGCTGAGAAATCCAAGAAAATTTGATAATTGGTGTGCAAGAACAATTGGACAGATTAAAATAAAAGTCAAATTGTAGCTAAGATGCAGAGAAAATAAGAAAAATCTTTGAGGACAGAAAGAAAGCACACGTTGTTGAAGTTTCTGGTGTAATTAGATACTATATGATGATTTGTGTCAACTGGTCACTGTTGACTCCTGCCAGCACACTTGGACCGTCAGCTGTTCACAGTTCACTCCATGTCAGCAACTTTTTTACATTTTCTTTTAGATAGTGTAAAAGATAGGGGAGCTTCGAAGCAAAGGTAAAATTGTATAGGTAACAGGTTCAAGGCGTGAAATCAATTACTAATACTTCTGTAGGCTGTCTACATTACATTCTTGGGGTGCTATCTTTTTCTGGACTCTGTGTGAATGTGGGATGTTTTGTGCAACGGAATAAAAGATGAGGTAAAGATAAATACTATTATCTCTTCCAATTTATGTGATGTAGCTAACTTGGAAAGGAAGTTACGAAAGAAATGATAGAATTTTTAAATTTGTGATCTTAACACTACTAGAAATCTGGTATTTACCGACCAAATTTTTGCGATCAAAGTTGGCCGATCAAAAAAAGCGATCAAAGTTGGTCGGAAAAGGGGAGAAAAATATTTTATATTTTTGGTCGGTATTTGGTCGGTAAACTGGGCAACAAGTTGACCGAGCTGGTCAGACTTGCTTGGTCAAAGAAACTTTCAAATTACCGACCAACTTTGGTCGGTAATGTGGGACCCAGTTATAAAGTTTTAATAATTATATTATTATTTAAAATATTTTATAAAATATAAATAAATCTTATTTAAAATTACCGACCAAAGTTGGTCGTTTAATATAAGGGAAGCATTTAGCGACCAACGTTGGTCGCTATTATTTAATTTCTGGAATATAACCGACCAAAGTTGGTCGTTTAATATAAGGGAAGCATTTAGCGACCAACGTTGGTCGCTATTATTTAATTTCTGGAATATAACCGACCAAAGTTGGTCGGTTATTAGGCCAATATTGGTCAAAATTAAAAATCACTTTTATATTTACTATCTACATAATATAAATGTAATTTGTTAACACTTTTGAAATAAAAGGGATGAATACACTAACATATACTCTAACATGCTATATATGTAGTTAAAGTAGTACAACGATGCATCTGAGTAGGTTATAAGTCGATAAATCAATTTGCACACATATATATTTGATGATAAATTATATATACTAATTAGGATCTTCAAAAGTCTATCAATCCTTAAAAGAACCCGACATCGATTAATAGTAAAAACAAAACATCTCGACTTATATCGATTAATCTATGTCATGCATTATTAGTGATGAATGCATGTAATCCACTAACTCTGTTATTGGTTTATAAATTGATTAATTATTCGTACCTAGTAATGTATAAGATTGATCATCAATTACAATATAGTGTATGTGTGTGTATGAAATTACTCATATACTTAAATATAACTTAAAAAATTCCTTTACATAGATGCTATTATAATCAATTAAAAGTAATTACCTAGTTAATATAATTTTTTGTAAAGATTATGCTTATAGTTTATAATTATTTATAATAATTGTAGTTAAATAAAATAAATATTTCTAGTTAATAATAATTTTTTATAGTTTATAATAATTTTTTTATAGCTTATAATTTTTTTTTACAAAATATCGACCAAAGTTGGTCGGTATTNTTTTTTTAGAAATAGCGACCACCGTTGGTCGCTATTTCTAAAACAGACTAAAAAACGGACCCCCCCCCCCCATTTCTCTTATTTTATTCCCCAAAATTTCCTAACTCTCTCTCAATACCTCCCCCTCCCCTTCTCTATTTCCCTCACAAAAATCCCATTCTTCACCCCGCGTAGCCACCGCCCATCGCCGTAGCCATCGCCCGCCAGAGCTGCCACTTCCAGTGTTGACTGCCGCCCCTCTCTCTCCTTCTCCACCTAAAAAGAATCTAGGTTTGAATTACAACCCATTTCCTTGTTATTTCTAGTTTTTGTTTCAATTATTTCAACATTGTATTTTATTGTTTCAATTCTTTGAAAATTGCATTTTATTGAGGACTAGGTTTTAGGTCTTGTTTTAATTAGTTTTGTTAATTAATTTTATTAACTAATTATTTAATTAGTGTTGAATAGTTTAGTTAGATTTGAATTATACATTGTATTGTTTTGAATAGTTTAGTTAGAATCTAGGATTTAGGATATGATTTGAACTTTTAGGATATGAATTGAACTTTTAATTTATGTATTGGACTTTTAGTTTATGAATTGAACTTTTAGTTTATAAATTGAAATTTTCGGATATGAATTAAAACTTTAGGATATGAATTGAAATTTTAGGATATAAATTGGAACTTTTAGGATATGAATTAAACTTTTAATTTATGAATTGGACCTTTTGGATATGAATTGAATTTTTAGTTTATGAATTGAACTTTTTGGATATGAATTGAACTTTTAGTTTATGAATTGAACTTTTCGTTTATAAATTGGAATTTTAGGATATGAATTGGACTTTTAGGATATGAATTGGAACTTTTAGGATATGAATTGGACCTTTTGGATATAAATTGAATTTTAGTTTATGAATTGAAATTTTTGGATATGAATTGAACTTTTAGTTTATGAATTGAACTTTTAGTTTATAAATTGAACTTTTAGGATATGAATTGAACTTTTAGGATATGAATTGAAATTTTAGGATATGAATTGGAATTTTAGGATATGAATTGGAACTTTTAGGATATGAATTAACTAAAAAAAGATTAGGATATGAATTAACTAAATTAATTTGTTCTTGTTTTATTCGTATAGATGAAACATCGTACTTGGATGTACAATAGGAATTATCCTAATCGCCGGGGATTGCGGGAGGATTTTGTAGAAGGGTTTGATGACTTTATTAGACATGCAATGCCACTTCCACCATACCAAAGTGAAGGAGTAATTAGGTGCCCTTGTGTTAGGTGAGACTGTATGAAGTTTGGAAAATCGGAGGAAGTTAAGCTTCATCTTTATAGGAAGAGGTTTATAGCGAATTACTTTGTGTGGACTAATCATGGAGAGATCGATGGTAGGCAGGGGATAGTTCATAACATGGTTCTTCATGAAAGTAGTAGGCCGGTGGAGAATACAAATTGTGATTCTAGAATTCATGATATGGTTGCGGATGCTTTTGGGATGCACTTCGAGGGTGAGCTCAATGAAAATGTTGAACAAACTCCTAATGATGACGCAAAATTTTTTTATGTACAGTTAGAGGAAGCTAGTCGTCCACTACGTGAAGGAAGTCCGCACTCTGAGTTGTCAGTTGCAGTTAGATTACTAAGTATCAAATCTGATTGGAATATTTCTCAAGCAGCAATGGACTCTTTCATTGACCTTATGAGTGAACTAGTAGACCCTAATATCAACTTACCTGGTAATTTCTATAAGTCAAAGAGATTGGTTTCTAAGTTAGGACTTTCGTCAATGAGAATAGATTGTTGTGAAGATAGTTGCACGTTATATTATAAAGATGATGCAACTTTAGATAGTTGTAAATTTTGCGAAAAGCCTCGTTTCAAGAGGCTTTCCAGCGGGAATATGGTCGCTATCAAGGCGATGCATTATTTACCTCTTATACCTAGGTTAAAGAGGTTATATGCGTCGATGAGTTCTGATCCTCATATGAGATGGCACTTTGAAAATAGAAGACCACCTGGTGTTATGTGTCATCCTTCAGATGGAGAAGCTTGGAAGCACTTTGATAGGACATATCCAGATTTTTCTAGTGAACCAAGGAACATTCGGTCAGGTTTTTGTGCGGATGGCTTCACACTTTTTTCTGTATCTGCGACACCATATTCATGTTGGCCTGTCTTTCTTACACCTTATAATCTACCACCCGAGTTGTGCATGACTAGTCCGTATATATTCTTAAATTGTATTATCCCCGGTCCACGTAATCTAAAAAGTTTGATTGATGTATATTTGCAACCTTTGATTAATAAGCTAAACAATTGTGGTATGATGGTGTTGAAACATATGACATATCAACCAAGAAGAGTTTCAATTTGCGTGCTAATTTAATGTGGACTATAACGATTTTCCTGCGTATGAAATGTTGTCTGGGTGGATAACTGCTGGGAAGCTAGCTTGTCCTTAATGCATGGAAAATAGTAAGGTGTTCACATTGAAACATGGCCGAAAGAAATCATGGTTTGATTGTCATCATCAATTATTGCCTCCTGATAATGAGTTTAGAAGGATGAAAAATGCATTCAAAAAGAATAAAATGGAATATGATTCTCCACCTCCGATACTTTCAGGTGAGGAATTTGAGAGAGGGTCCAGAAATTCAGTAAAGTTACTGAAGCTCCACCTTATAGATTCCCCGGATACGGTGTTACTTATAATTGGACGAAACAAAGTATATTTTGGGAGTTGCCTTATTGGAAAGATAATCTTCTCCGTCACAACCTTGATGTTATGCATATTGAGAAATATTATTTTGACAATTTGTTCAACACGGTGAAGGATGTTAAAGGTAAGACAAAGGATAACCCGAAGGCTAGAATGGACTTACAAGAATATTGCAGGTGGCCTGAATTATACTTGCATACAGCAAACAATGGTAAGATATTCAATCCCAAAGCAAGCTACACATTCATTTTGGAGGAAAGACGACAAATTTGTGATTAGGTTACGAAATTGAAGATGCCTGAGGGTTATGCGTCGAATTTTGGAAAAAAGTTGATATGGAGGTAGGGAAGTTGAGCCATTTGAAAAGTCATGACTGTCATGTTTTCATGGAGACCTTAGTGCCTATTGCATTTTGTGGTTTTCCTGAAAGAATCTGGAAACCCATCACAGAGATTAGTTTGTTTTTCAAAGACTTGTGTTCTACCACATTAAGGGAAGAAAACCTACTCCGGATGGATCAGAACATTCGTGTAACTTCTAGTAAGATGGAAAAGATATTTCCATGTGGTTTTTTTGTTGTGATGGAACACCTTCCAATCCACCTTGTACACGAGGCACGACTTGGAGGGCATGTTCTGCAGATGGATGTATCCCTTTGAGAGGTAATATTATAAGTTTGATGTAACTTTCTGTTTTATTTGAATGTTCTTGGCTAACATGACATTATGTAGGACAATTGGAAAATGCAAACAATTTGTTAAGTAGAGGAATATGATTGAAGGATCTATATGCGAAGCTTATCTTGCAAAGGAAACTGCTCATTTTTGTTCTTATTATTTTGAGAGTAATGTGCCATGTGCTAGGAATAGGCCCAATAGGCACACGGTCGAATGTGTGAATGATCCATTATATCTGCCTATGTCCATATTCAATCAACCAGGCCAATGTTCTAAGGATGTTAGAAAGAGAAGTTTGAGTGATATGAAGTACAAGTCAGATACACTTCATGTGTTGCTAAATTGTCCCGAAGTTGTACCATTTATCAAGTAAGTATTGATTTATTAGTTATCAAAATATAAAATTTACTGTGATTACATCTCGATGCAACTACTAAAAATATTTGATGTGTCACAGTCACTTCGTGGGTCAATTTGGCCATGATGCTGTATATGCGAGATTTGATACGTGGTTCAAACAATTTGTAAGTTTATCCTGATAATGTTCTAACACTATGTAGGTAAACAATGTTTGTAAGTTATGCTAACTTATGAATTTTTTTAACAATATGTAGGTAAATGATCCAAATAATGGTGCAAATCAATTTTTGAAAGATATATCTTGGGGACCTGGGCTTCAGGTCACAACAATGTCTAAGTGCATAGTGAATGGTTATAAGTTCCATACAGAGGATTGCTCTAAAAATAAAAATAGCAACAACAACGGGGTGTGGGTTCAAGGTGGTGATGGCAACGAAGTTGGAGATATTGATTATTATGGTGTGCTCAAAGAAATTGTAACGATCCGGCCGGTCGTTCCGTGAGATTAGCCCCGTTTCCCCCGTTTCTGCTTTATCGTATGTTTCTTAGCCTATTTATGTTGTGTTGGGTCTGTTGGTTCGGGTTCGGAGTGGTCGTGGTGAGAATTGAGACACTTAGTCTCTTAAATTAACTTAATAGTTGAAAAAGTCAAGTGGGAGTTAGACTTATTGGTAAACGACCTCAGAATGTGAATTTTATGGCTCGGATAGCTTCTTTAGGTGATTTGGGACTTAGGAGTGTGTACGGAATGAAGTTTTGATGTCCGGTGTAGAATTATGCTTGAATTGGCGAAAGTTAGTTTTTGGCGATTTTCGGTCCGTAGTGGAAAATAGGCTATCAGGGTCGGAATGGAATTCCGGAAGTTGGGGCAGGTTCGTAATGTCATTTTGGATATGTGTGCAAAATTTCAGGTCAATCGGATGTGTTTTGGTTGGTTTCGGCATCATTGGCGAAATTTAGAAGTTTTAAAGTTCATAGGCTTGAATTTGATGTAATTTTGGTGTTTTTGGTGTTTTGAAGGCTCTACTAAGTTTGAATGATGTTATGGTGTGTGCTGATAGGATTGGTTGAGGTCCCGGGGGCCTCGCGTGTATTTCGGATGCTCAAACGGGCACTTTTTGGCGTTAAGAAGTCTGCTGTTTTCTGGTGTTTTAGCAGCAGGGATTTCTTCACTGCGATCGCGTGGATTCATCTGCGATCGTGTAGAGTAAAATATTGGGCCAGACAATTTATTCTATGCGATCGCGTGGTATGGATTGTGATCGCATAGTTTGGTCAGGTGAAGTAGTGCGATCGCGTGGGCTTTTGGTGCGATCGCATAGAGGTTCTGAGGTGTGTGTGTGTGAGATGGACATTTGTTCTATGCGATCGCATGTGTTGGTATGCGATTGCGTAGGGTGGTCTGGGATGTGCATCGCGATCGCGTGGGTCGACTTGCGATTGCACTGAAGGGATTGTAAGTGCTGGACATAATGTTTTAAAGGCCTTATTTGCGAGATTTGCTCATTTTTCCTCCATTATTGAACGAGTTGAGAGCTATTTGAGAGGGTTTGAAGAAGAAATCAAAGGGGCTCACTTGGAGGTAAGGTTTCCAACTTCATAACTCGTTTCTATGTCATTTTCTAAGTAATTAAACCGAAAAATTGTTGAAATTAAACCCAGAATTTGGGGAAGTTAAGTGCATGAAATTGGGAGTTTCTTTTGAGGAATTGAGTGTGCAATTGTGGTCCGATTTTAGCGTTCTTAGTATGTATAGAATCGTGGAAGGACGAGGATTCTAGTGATATAAATTTTATCGAATTCTAAGGCGTGGGCCCGGGGCTCGGGTTTGGCCAAATTTCGAGAATTGTGTCTAAATTGATACTTTTCGATTGGGTTTTGTTCCTTTAGCGTATATTGATGATGTTAATCTGGTTTTGGTTAGATTCGGAGCAATCGAGAGCCAATTTGAGGGGAAAGAGAATCGCAGATTAGTATTGTGGCCCGGTAGAGGTAAGTAATGGTTATAAATCTTGTCCTGAGGGTATGAAACCCCGAACTTCATATTTCTCACTGTTTTTAGAATGACGCACTTGTCGGATGACGAGTATGTGGCGCGCACTAATTTTTGGATTGGACTTGGTCCTCTCCGCGGAAACTATTGAGTTGCGTATTTTTACTCTAAACCATATGTTAAATTATGTTCTAAAGCTATTGATATATTTGGGCTATACGTCATGTTTGGGGCCTCGTGCCAACTTGTTTGGACCCCTTGGGGGATTTTTACTACTATTTCCTCATTGTTGATTTATGATTTACACTAAGACATATTGTGCTTAACTGTTTTCGAAACTCAATCTTATTTACACTGCTTTGAGATATAAAATGATGTTTTAGGTCGAGTACCCCGTTTTACTGATACGCCCGAGGGGCTTTTGAGAGGTTCTGACTGAGTGAGGTCGAGGGCCTGATTGTGAGGATATGATATGCCACGAGGTGGCTTGATATTAGCGCTTGGGATGAAGGAGCCCCTCTGGAGTCTGTACACAACCCCAGTGAGCGCAGGTACCTACTGAGTGCGAGTGCTGAGTGCCGAGTGACGAGTGATTGGGAGGCATGAGTGATAGTGAGGTTGCCCAAGGGGCTTATACTGAGTGGCTGTGAGGTGCTGAGTGATGTTCTGCCCGAGGGGCAATTTATGATTCATGTTTTTTCCCGAGGGGCTAGTTATGATTTACTTCATTTTATACTAAATCTTTTGGTTATTTTTATCGGAAATTGTTGGAAAACACATTTTTCAAAAGATTTTACTTAAGTTGGCTTTTAAGGCATGTTGATTTCATATATCTATGTATATACTGTTGGAAATAAAGGCTCTGCATATTGTGAACTGATGATATTGCTTTTTATGTGTTTCTTGCCGCTTAGACTTGATTTATTTTCATTACTACTGAGTTGGCGTACTCACATTTCTCCCTACACCCCTGTGTGCAGATACATGTGCTGATACTGAGCGTTAGCCATCTATTCCGTGCGGAGCCGGAGTTTGGGATATAGAGGTAGCTGTTCAGCGTCCGCAACATCTCTGTTTTCCCTTCTTATGTTGTACCTAGTTATTCATTCGGAGGTTTTGTGTTATAATAGTAGACTTTTCGTATATTTCTTGGATGCTCATGACATGTTGACTCCGGGTTTTGGGGATGGTTAGACTGTTTAATTGTTTATTCGCCTAATGGATTCAGTAATTCTATATACTTTATGAAATGTTTGAAAATGGTTGGGATTTTGGAAAGAAACTGTAATTATGTGATTATTGGCTAGCCTAGTTCCACGATAGGTGCCATCACGGTCGGTTTAGGGTTTGGGGTTGTGACAAGTTGGTGTCAGAGCCTAGGTTACATAGGACTCAACGGTCATGAGCAGGTTTAGTAGAGTCTTGCGGATCAGTACAGAGACGTCTGTACTTATCTTCGAGAGGCTGCGGAACCCTTAGGAACTATCTCATTTTCTTGAATTCTGTCGTGCCATTTTGTTGATTCTGGAAATCTAAACTTCTGTTGTTTTCTTCTCTCACAGATGGTGAGGACTCGCGCTACCGATCAGGATGATCAGCCAGCGCTAGAACAGCGAGAGGCCACGGTCGAGGCTGTGGTAGAGGTGGGGGATAGCCCGTGCAGCATCCAGGGTAGTGCCAGTTGATCCCCCTACTGTTCAGGGTCAGATTCCCGCTACAGATACTCCAACTGGACAGGCTCAGGCACCGACAATGCCTATTTTTATACCAGGTCTTCAGGAGACCTTGACTCAGATCTTGACTGTGTGTACCACCCTTGCTCAGGCAGTTGCCTCTACTTCTTAGGCCGAGGGAGGCAGTCACACTCCAGTTGCCCAGACACCTAAGCAGCTACTCAGGGCCAGCAGACACCGGGGGCGGTTCAAGCCCAGCCGGTTGCTCCAGCTCTGGACTTCGTGGTTCTGGCTATGCCAGAGGGCGAGCAACGTAGACTGGAGAGATTTATTAGACTACAGCCTTCGATATTCAGTGGTGCTGAGGGTGAGGATGCCCAGTGTTTTCTGGATAAATGTCAGAGGATGCTGGTACTGCTGGGATTTTGGAGACCAGTGGGGTCTCATTTGCTACATTTCAGTTTTCTGGTGCTGCTTTCACTTGGTGGGAGTCTTTTGAGAGGCGTAGGACTATTGATTCAGCACCCCTCACCTGGAAGCAGTTCTCCACTATCTTCTTGGAGAAGTATGTACCTCAGTCTCACAGGAATGATCAGCGCATGCTTTTTGAGCAGCTGTGCCAGGAGGAGCTATTAGTGATGCAGTATGAGATGCGGTTCTCGGAGTTGGCTTGTCATGCTACCGAGTTGGTCCCTACTGATAGGGAGAGGGTTAGGAGGTTCTTGGATGGCCTCACTTATCAGCTCTGCCTTTTCATGGCTCGGGAGAGAGTATCAGATGCTACATTCGAGCAGGTTGTTGATATTGCTCGAGATATTGAGTCGGTTCGCCGCCAGGAGCGGGAGGAGAGGGAGGCCAAGAGGCCTCGTGGATTGGGCAGTTCTAGTGGTGCTCCTTCCAGGGGGCAGTTTCAGCATGGTAGAGGTCGTTCATTCAGGTCTCCTCAGTCAGTCCGCCCAGCCTATAGTGGTGCATATTCGGGGCATGGTCCCCGCGGTTCTCAGCCAGGACGTTCTTCATTCGGTTCCCTCCCAACTTAGAGTGCAGCTCGAGCGCCACCAGTGCAGAGTTCTTCTATGCATGATTCTTCTAGTGGCCATTCTGGTGCCAGGGGTTTCTATCAGTCCCCGTCTCCAGCTCCAGAGAGTTGTTTTGAGTGTGGAGAGTTTGGTCATATTTGGAGGGAGTGTCCACGTCGTCCTGGTGGTTCTTCTCAGTTGAGGGGCTAACCCTCGACTTTAGCCCCTGTTACTTCACCACCCACCCAGGCAGCCAGGGGTGGTAGTCAGTCAGCTAGAGGCCGCCTTAGAGAGGGTGGTCGAGCAAGTGGAGGTCAGGCCCGTATGTATGCATTTACAACCAGGCCAGATGCTATGGCCTCCGATGTAGTGATCGCAGGTATTTTCTCAGTCTGTTGCCGAGATGCTTTGGCTTTATTTGACCCTAGTTCTACATATTCCTATGTTTCTTCATATTTTGCCCATTTTCTGGATATGCCCCGTGAGTCTTTAGTTACCTCTGTTCATGTGTGGACTCCGGTGGGCGATATTGTTGTTGTGGACCGTGTGTATCGATCGTGTGTGATATCTATTGGGGTTCTAGAGACCCGGGTGGACCTACTGTTACTCAGCATGGTCGATTTTGATGTGATATTGGGCATGTATTAGTTATCTCCGTGTCATGCTGTTCTTGATTGCCACGCTAAGACCGTGATCCTAGCTATGCCGGGGTGTCCGAGGGTTGAGTGGAGAAGTTCTTCTGAGTATATGCCTAGCAGGGTGATTTCCTACCTGAAGGCTCAATGCATGGTTGAGAAGGGGTGTTTATCTTATCTGGCTTTTGTGAGGGATGTCAGTAGTGAGAATCCTGCTATTGATTCGATTCCTATGGTCCGTGAATTTTCGGACGTGTTTCCTGTAGACCTGCCAGGCATGCAACCTGACAGGGACATTGATTTTGGTATTGACCTGGTGCCAGGCACCCAACCTATTTCTATTACACCTTATTGTATGGAACCAACGTAGCTAAAGGAATTAAAGGAGTAGCTTCAGGAACTCCTAGATAAGGGGTTCATTCGTCCTAATGTGTCACCATGGGGTGCACCAGTGTTGTCTGTAAAGAAGAAGGATGGTTCTATGCGTATGTGTATTGATTATCGGCAGCTGAACAGAGTTACGGTGAAAAACCAATATCCCTTGCCTCGTATAGATGACTTGTTTGATCAGATGCAGGGTTCCAGGGTATTTTCCAAGATTGACTTGCGTTCCGACTATCATCAGTTGAAGATCCGCGGGCCAGACATCCCGAAGACTGCTTTCAGGACTAGATATGGTCATTATGAGTTCCTGGTTATGTCATTTGGGCTGACCAATGCCCCAGCAGCCTTTATGCACCTGATGCACAGTGTATTTCGGCCTTATCTAGAATCTTTCGTCATCATGTTTATTGACGATATCTTGGTGTATTCCCGATCTCGGGAGGATCATGAGCAGCATTTGATAATTGTGCTTCAGACCTTGAGGGAGAAGAGATTGTATGCGAAATTTTTGAAGTGTGAGTTCTGGCTTGATTCAGTAGCGTTCTTGGGGCGCGTGGTGTCTAGTGAGGGTATTCAGGTTGACCCAAAGAAGATAGAGGCAGTACAGAGCTGGCCTAGACCGTCATCAACTACCGAGATTCGCAGTTTCCTTGGTTTGGCAGGGTACTACCGCCGTTTTGTAGAGGGATTTTCATTTATTGAAGTGCCCATGACCAGACTGACCCAGAAAGGTGTTCAGTTCAGGTGGACTGAAGAGTGTGGGGAGAGCTTTCAGAAGCTCAAGTCAGCTTTGATTACAGCTCCGGTATTGATTCTGCCTACGAGTTCAGGTTCTTATACAGTTTACTGTGATGCCTCGAGAGTTGTCCTTGGAGCGGTTTTGATGTAGGCTAGTAGGGTGAGTGCCTACGCGTCCAGACAGTTGAAGGTGCACGAGAAGAATTATCCGGTGCATGATCTTGAGCTAGCAGCTATTGTTCACGCCTTGAAGATTTGGCGTCATTATTTGTATGGAGTGCATTGTGAGATTTTCACTAATCACCGTAGTTTGCAGCATCTACTTAAGCAGAAGGATCTGAATTTGCATCAGGGGAGGTGGTTGGAGCTTCTCAAGGACTATGACCTCACTATTTTATATTATCCGGGGAAGGCCAATGTGGTGGCCGATGCCCTGAGTCGCAAGGCGGAGAGTTTGGGGAGTCTAGCCTACCTTCCAGTAGCAGAGCGGCCATTAGCACTTGATCTTCAGGATTTAGCAGTTCAGTTGGTGAGATTTGATCTATCAGCGCCTCCGCGGGTATTGGCTTGTGTAGCCTCCAAGTCTTCTCTTTATGATCAGATTAGAGCACGCCAGTATTATGATCCACACTTGCTCGTTCTTCAGGACAGGGTCCGTCGCGGTGATGCCAGGGGTGTGGTTATTGGTGATGATGGTTTCATGAGGATGCAGGGCCGGATTTGCGTGCCCAATGTGGATGGACTTCGAGAGTTGATTCTGGCTGAGGCCCATAGTTCGCGGTATTCTATCCATCCGGGTGCCGCGAAGATGTATCAGGATCTGAGGCAGCACTATTGGTGGAGGCGGATGAAGAGGGATATTGTTGAGTTGTGGCTCGGTGTCTCAATTGTTAGCAGGTCAAGCATGAGCACCAGAGACCAGGTGGATTGCTTCAGAGATTAGATATTCCAAAGTGGAAGTGGGAGCAGATCACCACGGACTTCGAGGAGGTTTGATTCTATATAGGTTATTGTGGATCGGCTGACCAAGTCCGCGCACTTCATTCCTGTTGGTACTACTTATTCTTCGGAGCGGTTAGCTGAGATTTATATCAGGGAGATTGTCCGATTGCATGGGGTTCCAGTTTCTATCATTTCTGACATAGGTACTCAGTTGACATCTCAGTTTTGGAGAGCCGTACAGAGAGAGTTGGGTACTCAGGTCGAGTTGAGCATAGCGTTTCATCCTCAGACCGACGGGCAATCGGAGCGTACTATTCAAATTTTGGAGGATATGTTGTGTGCATGTGTCATCGATTTTGGGGGTTCATGGGACCACTTTCTGCCACTCGCGGAGTTTACATATAATAATAGTTATCAGTCGAGTATCCAGATGGCTCCGTATGAGGCTTTATATGTTAGGAGGTGCAAATCTCCGGTTGGTTGGTTTGAGCCGGGCGAGGCTAGGCTATTGGGCACAGACCTGGTTCAGGATGCGTTGGGTAAGGCAAAGTTTATTCAGGAGAGGCTTTGCATGGCGCAGTATAGGCAGAAGAGTTATGCAGACCGGAAGGCTCGAGATATGTCTTTCATGGTTAGGGAGAAGGTGTTGCTGAAGGTGTCACCCATGAAGGGTGTTATGAGGTTCAGGAAGAGGGGAAAGCTGAGTCCCAGGTTCATTGCGCCATTTGAGGTGCTTCAGAGGAATGGGGAGGTGACTTATAGACTTGCCTTGCCTCCCAGATTATCGAGTATTCATCCAGTGTTCCATGTTTCGATGCTCCAGAAGTATGTTGGTGACCCGTCTCATGTTTTGGACTTCAGGACGGTTCAGCTCGAGAGTAATATGTCATATGAGGTAGAGCCAGTAGCTATTTTGGGTCGTCAGGTCAGAAAGCTGAGGTCTAAGGATATAACTTCAGTGAAGGTTCAGTGGAGGGGACAGCCGGTAGAGGATTCCACCCGGGAGACCGAGCGGGAGGTGCGGAGCAGATATCCTCACTTATTCGATAATCCAGGTATGTTTCTAGACCCGTTCGAGGACGAACATTTGTTTAAGAGGGGGAGGATGTAACGATCCGGCCGGTCGTTCCGTGAGATTAGCCCCGTTTCTCCCATTTCTGCTTTATCCTATGTTGCTTAGCCAATTTATGTTGTGTTGGGTTGGTTGGTTCGGGTTCAGAGTGGTCGTGGTGAGAATTGAGACACTTAGTCTCTTAAATTATCTTAATAGTTGAAAAAGTCAACTGGGAGTTGACTTATTGGTAAACGACCTCGGAATTCAGATTTTATGGCTCGTATAGCTTCATTAGTTGATTTGGGACTTAGGAGTGTGTTCGGAATGAAGTTTTGATGTCCGGTGTAGAATTAAGCTTGAATTGGAGAAAATTAATTTTGGCGATTTTTGGTCGGCAGTGGAAAATAGGCTATCGGGGTCGGAATGGAATTCCAAAAGTTGGAGGAGGCTTGTAATGTCATTTTGGATATGTGTGCAAAATTTCAGGTCAATCGAATGTGTTTTGGTTGGTTTCGGCATCATTGGCGAA
Source organism: Nicotiana knightiana (assembly GCA_005239525.1). Taxonomy (NCBI): domain Eukaryota; kingdom Viridiplantae; phylum Streptophyta; class Magnoliopsida; order Solanales; family Solanaceae; genus Nicotiana; species Nicotiana knightiana. Next base: position 77,547 of record ML418909.1, on the reverse strand, counting down.
ATTTAGAAGTTTTAAAGTTCATAGGCTTGAATTTTATGTAATTTTGGTGTTTTCGTGTTGTTTTTGGTGTTTCGAAGGCTTGACTAAGTTTGAATGATGTTATGGGGTGTGTTGGTAGGATTGATTGAGGTCCCGGGGGCCTCGGGTGTATTTCGGATGCTCAAACATGCACTTTTTGGCCTTAAGAAGTCTGCTATTTTCTGGTATTTTAGCAGCAGTGATTTTTTCAGTGCGATCGCGTGGATTCATCCGCGATTGCATAGAGTAAAAGACTGGTCCAGGCAATTTGTTCTACGCGACCGCGTGGTATGGATTGCAATCGCATAGGTTGGTCAGGTGAAGCAGTGCGATCGCGTGGGCTTTTGGTGCGATCGCATAGAGGTTCTGAGACGCGTGTGTATGGGATGGACATTTGTTGTATGCGATCGCGTGTGTTGGTATGTGATCACGTAGGGTGGTCTGGTATGTGCATCGCGATCGCGTGGGTCGAGTCGCGATCGCTTTGAAGGGATTATAAGTGCTGGGCAGAATGTTTTAAAGGCCTTATTTGCGAGAGTTGCTCATTTTTCCTCCATTATTGAACGAGTTGAGAGCTATTTGAGAGGGTTTGAAGAAGAAATCAAAGGGGCTCACTTTGAGGTAAGGTTTCCAACTTCATAACTCGTTTCTATGTCATTTTCTAAGTAATTAAACCGGAAAATTGTTAAAATTAAACCCAAAATTTGGGGAAGTTAAGTGCATGGAATTGAGATTTTCTTTTGAGGAATTGAGTGGGCAATTGTGGTCCGATTTTAGTGTTCTTGGTATGTATAGAATTGTGGGAGGATGAGGATTCTAGTGATGTAAATTTTATCGAATTCCAAGATGTGGGCCCGGGGCTCGGTTTTGGCCAAATTTCGAGAATTGTGTCTAAATTGATAGTTTTCGATTGGGTTTTGTTCCTTTAGCGTATATTGATAATGTTAATCTGGTTTTGGTTAGATTCAGAGCAATCGGGAGCCAAATTGAGGGGCAAGAGCATCACGAACTAGTATTGTGGCCCAGTAGAGGTAAGTAATGGTTATAAATCTTATCCTGAGGGTATGAAACCCCGGACTTCATATTTCTCACTATTTTTAGAATGGTGCACATGTCGGATGACGAGTATGTGGCGCACACTGATTTTTGGATTGGACTTGGTCCTCTCTGCGGCAACTATTGAGTTGCGTATTTTTACTCTAAACCATATGTTAAATTGTGTTATAAAACTATTGATATATTTGGGCTATACGCCATATTTGGGGCCTCGTGCCGACTTGTTTGGACCCCTTAGGGGATTTTTACTGCTATTTCCTCACTGTTGATTTATGATTTACACTCAGTCATATTGGGCTTAACTGTTTTCGAAACTCAGCCTTATTTACATTATTTTGAGATATAAAATGATGTTTTGGGTCGAGTACCCCGTTTTACTGATACGCCCGAGGGGCTTTTGAGAGGTTCTGACTGAGTGAGGTCGAGGGCCTGATTGTGAGGATATGATATGCCATGAGGTGGCTTGATATTAGCGGTTGGGCTGAAGGAGCCCCTCCGGAGTCTGTACACACCCCCAGTGAGCGCAGGTACCTACTGAGTGCGAGTGCCGAGTGCCGAGTGACGAGTGATTGGGAGGCATGAGTGACAGTGAGGTTGCCCGAGGGGCTTATACTGAGTGGCTGTGAGGTGCTGAGTGATGTTCTGCCCGAGGGGTGATTTATGATTCATGTTTTTTCCCGAGGGGCTAGTTATGATTTACTTCATTTTATACTAAATCTTTCGGTTATTTTTATCGGAAATTGTTGGAAAACACATTTTTCAAAAGATTTTACTGAAGTTGGCTTTTAAGGCATGTTGATTTCATATATCTATGTATATACTGTTGGAAATAAAGGCTTTGCATATTGTGAACTGATGATATTGCTTTTTATGTGTTTCTTGCCGCTTAGACTTGATTTATTTTCATTACTACTGAGTTGGCGTACTCACATTTCTCCCTATACCCCTGTGTGCAGATACATGTGCTGATACTGAGCGTTAGCCATCTATTCCGTGCGGAGCCGGAGTTTGGGATATAGAGGTAGCTGTTCAGCGTCCGCAACATCTCTGTTTTCCCTTCTTATGTTGTACCTAGTTATTCATTCGGAGGTTTTTTATTATAATAGTAGACTTTTGGTATATTTCTTAGATGCTCATGACATGTTGACTCCGGGTTTTGGGGATGGTTATACTGTTCAACTGTTTATTTGCCTAATGGATTCAGTAATTCTATATACTTTATGAAATGTCTGAAAATGGTTGGGATTTTGGACAGAAACTGTTATTATGTGATTATTAGCTAGCCTAGTTCCACGATAGGCGCCATCACAGCCGATTTAGGATTTGGGGTCGTGACAGAAATAATAGAACTAGAATATACAGGTTGGCCATATAAGAAATCGATATTATTTAGATGCAAGTGGTTTGACCCAAATCCAACAAGAGGTACAAGAGTACACAACCAATACAATATAATTGAGGTTAATCATACGAGGGAGTATGATCGCTATGATCCTTTCATAATTCCACATAGTGTTAGGAAAGTGTATTATGCTCCTTATCTATTGCGGCGAAATAAGTCGGATTGGTGGATTGTAATAAAAACTAAGCCTGTAGGTAGGGTGGAAGTCGAGAATGTGTTGGATGTTGCATATCAAAACGATATCTCCAGTGTTCACCAAATAATGGACGATCAGTTAGAAAATGATTTGGAATATCCTGAACACATATTGGAAGAAGTGGATATAAATGAAGTAACAATTATAGAAAATGAGGACGAAGAATCAACTGATGAAGCTCAAACAAGTGAGGAAGAAGAATTCTCGGACGAGGAACAATACGTCGATGAGCTTTAAAAAGTTAGTTTTTTAAATAACTCTCGTTTTATAACTAGTTTCTTATATGTTTCAATCTAAATATGTATTATATTATGCAGATGGCAGGCAAGAGTCAAGATAACAATGACCCTACTGGTTCGCGGAGTCGAGAAAAGGCTAGGAAGGGAAAGAGGAGGGTAGAAAATAATACTCCATCTTTTCCACCCTCTTCAGAGATGCCTATGCTTATGCCTATGTCTTATCCTCCACCCCATAGCTATACTGAGCTGCCACAACATCACGAGCCCTACACCTTCATGCAGACACCATGTCTTTCATCACAGGGCCATAGGACTATACGTCCGGCATACAGTCCAGCTGCCTCACGACCACGTGGATCACAACCATCTGCATCGCATGGATCACATCCATCTATGTCATAGACACATGGATCACATCCATCCATGTCACAACCACTCGGGTCACAGCCATCAGTATCACAGCCACTTGGGATCCATCCAGCTATGTCGCAGTCACAGGGATCGCAGGCATCTTCATCAGTGACTCCATCTATTTCAGGCCTTTGCCTGCGAGGTAGTAGCTCTAACCCCCCTACACCTTCCACACATGCCTCTGATATACATGCTTCGGACGGTGATGATGATGATGACGAGAAGGTGCATTATGATCAATATGGCATGATCATCATAGTCCATGAGGGTGATGGGTAAGAGTTATTTGTTATTTTTGCGTTTATTATTTTGTAAAGTTTTTACTAAGATATTAATGTGTTTTTTATTAAATTGCAGGTTCATCCCGAGTAATAAGACGACGAAGATAATCACCAAAGCCATCAGAAAGCTTTATGATGGCCCTTATGCGACTTGGACTGATTTCCCATTCTCGCTGAAGGAGCAAATTTTCAATCAATTTAAGGTATAAATGTTCTTTTAAGAAGTTTAATTATTTATATTTATGATATTTTCATATAATATTTAACTTTTAAAATAAAGAGCAAGTTTGTATGGGAACACCGCTATAGCGCGAAAGTGGCTGCAAATTTTCATCACAAAGCTCGCAAGCGGTTGTCGCATACTTTCTCCGAAGCTAGAAAGAAGAACAAGAAGCTTGACTGGTTACTTCAAAATTTATGGGATGATTTGCAAAGGCAATGGCTTACCGCAAAGTTCTTAGAGAAGAGCGAAAAAGGAAAGAAAGCTCGCGCATCTAAGAAGGGAGGCTCCTTGCACACTGGAGGTGCGATCAACCTAGAGACAATAAAAAGAAGATTGGTACGTAATTGCTTAATTTATTTTAATTTTCAAAGTATATCTATTATGTTTATTAACTAAATTAATTTATTTTCAGGAAAAGAAGTTGGGGCATCCAATAAACCAAGATGAGCTATTCAAGGAGACAGATATTGTAAAGAAGAAGAAAGAGACGGATCATGAAAGGTGAGTCGAGGACCGCGCCTCGACTGTATATGTAAGTTTTTTTTACTTCTCAATAAGTATTTTAATTTACTTTTATATAAATTTTGAAATACTAATTCAATGTAAATTTTCGTATAGGGTCGCTTTCAAACTAACGTGAAGGAATTCATCCGCACTCAGCCACCTAATGAGTCGAGCGAACCAACCCAACCTTCGGACGAGGATGCTGAAAGAATATGGATGGAGTCTGCTGGCGGTCCAAAATGGGGGAAGATATACGGGCTTCCTACTAAGAAATTCCATCGCTATAAGTGTGGAATGCAAGGAATAGGGACTTCCTCGCAAGGCGAGCAACTTGATGGGGAGAGCCTCTCCGCTATGCGGAGATTGTGACAAGGCTCACATCCGAGCTAGACGCTGCTAAGGAAAGAGAAAAGGTTAGAGATGCTCAGTACCTTGGCATGCAAGCTCAGATCAGAATTCTCCTATCTACTGGAGCTTTTTCGATTCCCCAGTCTCGTGAGTCATCGCCAAAGGCTTGACTTGAACGTGAGTGTTCCTTCCGTCCTCCTCGTGATCGTTTCTCCCGTCCTCCCCGTGATCGTTCTTCCTGTCCTCGACAAGACCCTTCTCTATACCGTTTTGTAAATGAAAGTTCATCAGATGGTGATGATGATGTTGTACAAAATACTCCTTGACTTTTATATACTTTGAACTAGACAAATAGAACCGGTTTTGAACTAGTTGTAATAAGCTTTAACTTGGTTTTGTTAGTTTAATAATGTTGTTGTTGCAAATTAGCAACCAAGGTTGGTCGCTTAAGTCTAAAAAAAATAATATTAAACATTAGCGACCAAAGTTGGTCGATTAATGAACCAGATTTAATATTACCGACCAACTTTGGTCGGTATAGTTAAATTTAAATTTTATAAAATAATATATATTTTACTTTACCGACCAACTTTGGTCGGTAATTTTTAAATTTTAATAATTAATAAAATAACGTAATTTTAATACATCGACCAACTTAGGTCGGTAAAATTAAATTATTAAAATATGTTACCGACCAAAGTTGGTCGGTATGTTCTTTAAATTGTACAGTTGGTCCTTTTACCTTAGCGACCAACGTTGGTCGCTAAGGTAAAAAGACCACCAAAATAGCGACCAAGCGTGTTTGGACAAGTTTTGGTCGGTAATTTGCCAAAAGCGACCAACGTTGGTCGATTATTGTGGTCGCTTTTTACCAGATTTCTAGTAGTATAAATATGTCATAATATTTGTGTGACTATAAAAGCTTTTGATTAAGAGTAAAATGAAAGTTTAAAGTTAAATAATTTTCGAACAGAGGCGAAGCCAGGATTTGAATCTTATGAATTTTGGATTCTCGTTATTTTAGATTACTAGGTTCTAAATTAATAATTTAAATATATTTAATGGATTTCATAACACAAATATCCGAACCCCTAAACGAAAGGCTAACTTCGCCCCTGTTTTCGAATACAAAAATATATCATTAGTTTTTTAATGAATTAATAAGGAAATAGAGTCATACAACCTGAAACATAAGAGTACAAATTACATTAACAAATTAATAAAACGTTACCAGTTAGTAAGATATATTAGAGTTTAAATCACCACTTAATTGTAAAAATAATCACTATTTTTTCTATTTTTTTGTACAATAATCTTCTTTCTACTGCTCTTTGGAGAAAAAAATTCTATTTTAAACGAGGGAAAATAAGGGAATGATAGAGACGAAAGTCATGAAGATGAGTTGGAGTGAGGAATTAACTATCGGAAAAAGTTTAGAACGCAAACTATGTATTTTCCTTCGTTTTTTTTTTTTTTGAATTTAATTGTTTATGGGGGAATATAACAGCTCTAGATCCTCGATTATATATTGCCTTTATATGAATTTGGTCCTTGTATTAGTGGACTGTAAATTTAAACATCAATAAAATAAAATGTGCAATTTTAGTCCTTAATCAGCTAATCTTTTTTATTTTTTATTTTTAACTTCACCCTTTCTTTTCGAGTTTCTTACAATGCTTTGTGACCTATCCAAAAGTAAATGTCAAGATGGTCGAGGATTTTGGGGGTAAAGGGTAGCTGGATATTAGTAGTAGTATATACGTAATCTTACTATATCAGCTGTTTGCTAGTTGCTACTTTCCTAGCAAGGTTATTCTTAATTATCTTTTATATTAAGTATATATATAATACAAAGATACATTATTATGGTGTCATTGCCAAATCTGATAAGCTCGCTTCCAGAAACTTTCTTCTTTCTACATATTCTATCCAACATAAATTATATTGTAAAGAAATAATCTATCTTTTGAAGGGCTCAACAGTCACTGAGGCACATAATGACGGTACAAAAGTACAATTAAGGCAAATACACCATAATAACACATGATGAAATAACCGAAAATAAGTGATGCTCATAAAGAAGAACACGAAACCATGCCAATTACAAAAACTCCAGCATTCGTACTGATCAGAGTTAAGATTTTCTGGCCCCTACATATACTGGTAATATATAGGTGGCTCAGAGTGTTTCTATTCATATGAAATTGGTATCATTTTCAACTTCAAGAATAGGTAGGTAGGACATAAAGTTGGAACTTTAATTGGGAATAGAATCCAATGCAAATTCATATCATTTTCTACTTAATTTACAATCATATATATACTTTTTTCTATAACAACCCTTTATCCTAGTGTGTAGTATTCTTAATTTTATCCTTTTCACATGACTTTTTGTGAACAATAATATAAATAACTATGGGTATAAAAGTCGATCAATATTTCAAATATATTTTTTTCATTCGACATTTAGCATTTAACATTTTTTTATATAAACCGAAAATGAGCGTAAAATTTTTCATATACTTGAGAAATCACCTATGATTAGTGGTGCAGGATCCCATACTCAATAAATAGTTGTCTGCCCCTCTATCCTACTAAAAAGGAGAAGGTAATGTGAAATGCCAAACTCTCTCACGTAAAAGAATTTTTTTAACAAAAAATTCAATCATTAAGTTATCAACTTCCATAATCAACATCGATTGCTCTTAATTTTCTATTATATATATTGGTTAATATGAGATTTGTTATTATTTCACAATTTTTCTTTCAAAAGTAAATATTATCTTTTGTTGTATATTAGAATTCAAATAATTAGTTAACCAGAAAGTATAAATCAGATTAACTCAAAACTCGAAAAAGAAAAAAAAGACGAGAATTGAAACTCTTATATTTTCTTAAGAGATGCTCTTGATAAAATGTTAACAAACAACAGAAAATTGATCAAACAATATGAGAGAGTGTTCTACAAATGAACAAGCCCCATTTTAGTTGAACAAGATGATAATGAAACTCAAGAGGAAGACCAACTTTTTTTTCTCAAAAAGATTAAAAATAAATAAATTTAAGGTCTTCTATTTATTAAAATTAAAAGTTTGGCGTTTGATCACCAATTTTATTGAAAGCATACTCCATATGAAGGACCGTTCCAAGTCTCGTTACATCTTCTGATAGCAGCAAAGACAGTTTTGAGAAGCAATATCATCTGCTAGGCAAGGAGGCTCAGTTGTTCCAACCTTGTACCATTTTTCCCTCTCATGCATTAAATCCTTAAAGAAATTGTCTATCGTTTCTCGTGTGATGCCTGGCATTATCACAACATGCGCCATATCTCTTGAGCAAGATAGTTGCCATTGGCGAATGAACTTAGGGTCATTAGGTCGTTCAAAGACAACGATAATGCTAAACTCATTAAGCATAGCGCTAATTCCTGCTTTATGAAGTCGGCTTTTCAAATATTGGGCATTTTCAATGCACATTTTGGCATCTTGTTGCAATCCGGCACGGCCTTTCATGCATAAACTGTACCATAAGAGTATTGATGCCAAGCCATTTCGACTACCAGAAATTGTAGCATCAGTGGAAGCAATATACTCGATTTTTGTCGAGAGACAACTAATGTAACTTTTCCTTGTCATCTGAATGCCACAAGGCATTGGACATCCCAAGAATTTGTGGCCTGAAATTGAAACACTGCCTACTGGCTTCTTGAAGGTAATTGTTTTCGCCTGTTGTCGAATACAATAGAGAACTAGGTCATTTTCTGGTCGTTCCTTAGATGGAAAAGGTTCTTATTTAAAGAACATATATAATGGATTAAATTAATCTTACATGTTGGATAAATGGGATAATTAGCCCATATAATGCAGCGTCACAATGGATGTAATACCTATCATTGGAATAACCACAGTTTTGAAGTATTTGTATGATCAGATCAAGATCATCAATAGCTCCTTTGAACGTAGTTCCTACAAATATGTTAAACGTATTAGTACTCCAATCCACATTTGAGAATCAGGGCAGAGATACAATATTAGGTATGAGTTTGAACGAAGTCAATACCTTTTGCTTAGACCCTATATTATGTATAAATTATTAAATGCGATCCAACCCAACTAAAAAAAGCTATGAATTGATCAATAATAGCAAGTTAAAACTACTCATAAACTTTAAAAGGATCTAAGAATATTATTACCAATATTGACATTGATGATGGCTGGTTTGTTCTTGTTGAGAAGTAACTTTGATCTCAGATCTGCATAATCAATCTCTCCATTAGCTAAAGTTTTGATTGTTTCTAGCTCCATTCTGTACATTCTTGCTGCTTTAAAAACTGAGTAATGTGAATCCTTAGATGCATATAGTATCCCAGTGGGATGTAGCTCTCTTCTGCACAAATATATACAATACTCTTAATTTCTTAAGATCAAGTAAAAATATCTCCACGTACAAAATAAGTCTGTTAGACTATTCTACTAGAACAACAATTATATATGGAGATGGGGAAATTAAAGTGAATTAACTACCCAATCAAAAGGCCATGAAGATTTCCCTCTGTGCCACCATTGGTACTGTATCCCCAATATTCATCCTTCTCAATTTCCCAGAGTTGTGCAAACCAATCTAAAGCAGCAACTTCGAAATCTTTTGAATGGAAATCGATAATGTTCTCAGTGAAGGGATCTCCGGCGTTATTCAAGTGGAATTGCAAAAGTGGAGCTAAAGCAGCATGATGCTCGTAACATATTTTAAGTGGATAACCTGTAATATAAGGAAACCAATTTAAAGAGCCTAGCTAAGTTCAAAAATATTTCGAGAATAAGTGTGACCAAGTAGCTATAAAATATAAGTTGTTCACTTTAACCAAACCCGAGAAATAATTTTAATATGATAATGATAACCAAAATAACTCAATGCATATTTCAAAATTTTGCTTCAACAAATAAAATTTTCTCAATAAATATCAACATCACGGTTCTGTTGTGTGGATGGTCAAATCACGAAGAAAACTTTCGTGGGCTTCTTCTAGGTTTAATCGAAAGTTGATCTTGTGACTAGATTTTTCCATCCCTTTTTATGAAAAGCAATTGCAATTGAAAGCTTAAAAGTGGTGTCTGAAGAGATTAAAAGTAGCAGTAATTAATCATCTATAAAGTATAGTGAAAAGATGAAAGAATAAAATCTGCAATTCGATCCCGCGGAAGAACATGGAGAATACCAGAGCTAATTTTCGGCCAAGTCTATAAGTAATGAAACTGGAGGAAAGAAAAGAAAAAGAAAAAAAAGAAAAAAATAGTGTATTTATAAAAATGTTGTACAAAATAAAATTTCAACATTCTCTCTCTTTCTTACCCTCCCAATTGGTGACATACACTCTCTTCTGCCACATTAGCACCAAGGATGTACAAAATTCATTTAAGAAAAGTTTAGGAGTAATAGGATCTCCGAAAGTAGGGGTGTACATATGTCAGATTGATTCAGATTTTTTAATTACCAAATCAAACAAATTGTATCGGGTTTATTAAATCTAAATACCAAATCAAACCAATAAAAGTCGGGTTTTTTAATCTCGATTTTTCTGGGGTTTTCAAATTTTTTCGATTTGTTTTTCATAAAATCTTCATAGCACAAAACGTAAAATTTGTGCTCAAAATATTTCTTTAATCCTAGTAAGACAGAACTATATAAAGTGTTTTCAATAAAATAACATAATTATGAGAAGAATCATGGCATTGTACTAAAATATTCAACAATATATTATTAATAAGGCATAATGAAAACAAATATAATTTAAAATTAGGACTAATAAGTACTATTATTTACATGACTAACTACTAAAAGAAAAATAAGTTATACATTTTTTCAAAAACCATGGAAAAACTAAAAAAAAAGATATCAAATACTATTTTCATTCATAGTACAATTGAATTGAATATTTTATTAGCATTAGTATTGATTTGATTTGATTTTGGTTTAGGATTTATTTGAGTTACTAACATTTATGGACTATAAAACTTATTGGAGCATCCAAAACTTATAAGTCCAAGCTTGTAATAATACGTTAAAAGATAAAACTATGAAAAAGCTTAAGAAATATTTATAAAAACTACACTATAATAAATATTTGTATGTATTAATATATTTAAAACTTCTATACATATAATGTCGGGTTGGTTTGGTTTCAGTTTGACTTTTTTTAATTAAACCAAACCAAGCCAAACCAAATATGGTCGGTTTTTTTTCCAATACCAAACCAAATCAAACCAAACCGTAGTCGAATTTTTTTTCTCGATTTAACTCGGATTATCGGGTTGGTGCGATTTGTCGGTTTCATTTGCGCACCCCTAACCCTATCCGAAAGAATAAGCGTGCGGTTGAAAATTTGACCATAGCATGAGGGGAGTACTTGTGCCTTTTTTCTTTTTTAATTAATAAGTCGAGACTTCAAAATATATTGCACGTATACATAATACTCCCTCCGGTCCACAATAAGTGACTAATTTTTCTTTTTATTTTGGTTCAAAATAAGTGTCCATTATATAATGTAAAAATTGCGCGGGGCACCCTATTTGGTCTCCCCCATTTAACCTATACCCACTTTTTAATTTTTTTTTAACTTGTACCCACTTTTTAAATAACTTCAGCTCCCCTTTCCCTCGCTGAGCTGAAGTTCACCAGTTAAGCTGAAGTTCGCCAGTTATAAAGACAAAACTTCAGCATACGGGGCTGAAGTTCCCAAGACAAAACCTAGAGCTGAAGTTTCCCAGTTACGAACTTTAGCTCTAGAGCTGAAGTTCCCCAGTGTAACTGGGGGAACTTCAGCCCGTATGCTAAAATTCCCCATTTACAAAGACAAAAACTTCAGCTCTAGAGCTGAAGTTCCCCATTTACTAGAGTTGAAGTTCGCAAGCTTCTTCAGGCCCGTCTACTAGAATGCTGAAGTTTTGCGTGATTGCCTTTGCTACTTCAGCCCCGCATACTGAAGTTATGCGCAAAAGCATGTACAAATGTAATTTTTTTTACAAAGCGGGTATAAGTTGAAACGCGTCACAGAAAATGGGTACGGATGCAAAAGCCCCTTATATAATCAAGAAAAAATTCAATTTGTTTTTATAAAATTACCCTTATATACGTATCCCTAAAAAGCCTTTTACTCCTCACATTAAATTATGCTGTAATATTTAATTAAGGGTAATTTAGTTATACTAATTATTTTTGTGTAGAATTTACACTTATGATGGACCGGAGCGACTAATAAAACACGCATGTACAAATTGTGGAATTGAGCCATTCGATCAAAAAGAACACAACATATTAGAAACATGTGCAGAATAAGGCACATCATTATTATGGCATGAGGGAGAAGGACAGGAGGTAGCTAGGGTGACAAAATATGAGATTGATATTTAATACCTGAAAAATTTTGTCACACTCTCTCTTTCATGACATGTTACATGTCCTTGTTTCATTTGAAAAGCTAAGTTCTTTTATTCCAAAAATATCCTTCAATTACAGGCAAATAGGTATGATTGGTACGAGGGTTCTAATAACTCTAGGAACAGTTGAATGAACATTAAAAATTTTAATTTCCCGTGTGTCCATCCCGATGAAGAGAGAGTTTGAGACAAGGGGGCGATCTAGTGCAAATATTATGGGTTCACGTAAATTCAATAATTTTAATATAAACTTTATATTTGTACTAAAAAATTATTAAGTGTACAAAAATATTTAGCTTTGAACTCAATTTATTGATGTTATATTGTATTCTAACAAGGGCAAATCAAACAAAGAAATTATCTGATGAGCAAATGTATTGATTAAAGTGATTGCATTACTATATGTTTAGGTAAGCACTTGCCCAAATTAAGATCCAGAGTCTCTGATCTTTTCTATGGTAATATTGTGCTATCCCTTTGGGGAGGGACAGAAAAGAACTTTATCGTACTTCATGCAGCTATAGTCCTTAGCTTACTTGTCTTTTAATTTTATTTTGTTAAAATTGTGTATAAAAGTTAAATTTGATGACTATATTTATAGAAAAAGCCATTGAACATATACTTACCTAAATGATATTCTTTCCGATGGGACAATGTCTCTAAATATTGAGTCAAAATTCTGTCCAGTTCTTGCGAAGATATAGTAATATCATTTTCATCAGGTTCCACCACACTGAGACTCAAATTCTTCCGCGGTGGCGGTGGCGCGTTGATTTCACTTTTTGTTGGGACAACCATTAAGTCAAACTCCTATCTCATAACCACAAAAGAAGAAACTTCAATTAAAAATATGTTTTATGATTTGATATGAAAGAATGAGTATGCGGTTAAGAAATAAAATTATCATAAAATATTTAATACTAGTCGTCATTGAACTTGAGTATAAAAGAAAATACTATATAGAAAAAAAAAATTGAGCATGAATATTACGTACCCTTTCAAATTCCATTCTTAGAGATAGAGAGATGTGTCTATCTGAAATTATTGGCAATTAGAATGGTCTCAAAGAGATGAAGGTTTTGCGCATCTCACTTCTTTTGGTTCTTCCTATTTATAACAATTGAAAGTTGCTTTGCATTCTTAAGGGGCAGACTCAGAATATTACGATGTCACAGTTGCAAAGGGGTAATCAATCTATCCGTACTATGTTAAAAACATGAAACTTTTTAATAAAATATTTTATCTTTTTATACTTTAAAATAACTTTACCGGTGGACAAAATTAAAATTTTAATTGTTTTCCAAATATTTAGGATTTAAAATTACCTAAATTTTTTACTATTAAACTTTTCCTTTTTGAGCTATGTATCAGTTCCTAATATTAAGGAATTTAATATCTTTCTAATCTATGTTGTCAAATAATTATTTGCCTAATATTTAGGACTTTGATCGAAAAGGTCATATTATTTAGTTTAGAGTTCTTTCTATTCCCTTGTCATTTTAGTAGTCCTTCAATACTAATTCCATTGGGATTATTTTTTAGGTTTACGAGTGGCTTTTGCCTAAATTTTAAAGGAAATAACCTTAAATTACCTTTTTCCCCAATTACGATGCTATTGAAACTTTTCTTCACACCCAAACCATTTGATTCCTATTGGGATATACTGTTGGTATTATTTATAATGCAAAATCAAAAATTTCTTTTTGAAAATTTGTTTATCACCGATAGATATGAGTTTTTTTATTTTACAAGTGTCCTATCTATTTTCAACTGGCTTCTTGCATAAAGCCTTGTGGCCAAATACACTTAGGAGTCATTCGGTAGGAGGTATTAGAAAAAATAATACAAGCATTAGCTCTATGCATTATTAATATCTTGTTTGGTACATTTTTTCAACCTATGATAAAACATACTTGACATTATCCTATGCACAAGTAATGCATAGAAAATCATGGTATTAGTAATACCAAGCCTATTAATGCATGCATTAGCATGGTTAAAGACAAAATTGTCTTTAAAGTCCCTTAAAGCTCACTACTAGAAATTCGGCAAAAAGCGACCAAAAATTTGCGACCAAAATTGGTCTATCAAAAAAAGCGACCAAAGTTGGTCGCTAAATTGGATAAAATAATTAAAAAATAATTGTAAATAAATTAGTGACCAAAGTTGATCGCTATTCGGTCGATCATGTGGTCAAAATGTTGGCCGGACTAGTCAGACTTGCTTGGTCAAAGAAATAGTAAAATTAGCGACCAACTTTGGTCGCAAAAGTGGGACTCAGTTATAAAATTTTTAATAATTATATTATTATTTTAAAAAATTATAAATTATAAATAAATAAAATTTCATATTAGCAACCAAAGTTGGTCGCTTATGGTACTGGAAGAAAATAGAGACCAACTTTAGTCGCTATTCTGGGACCCAGATATAAAATTTTATTAATTATATTATTATTTTAAAAAATTTATAAAATATAAATAAATATAATTTAAAGTTAGCGACAAAAGTTGGTCGCTTAATAAATGGGAAGCAGATAGAGACCAATTTTGGTCGCTAATCTGGGACCCAGTTCTAACGTTTAACAATTATGCTATTATTTTAAATATTTTAAAATATAAAATAAATCTGATTTATATTTAGCGACCAACTTTGGTCGCTAATTTTGATTTCTATATAAAAATCGATCAAAGTTGGTCTCTTTTTAGGTCAACATTGATCAAAATTAAATATCATACTATCTAAATAATATAAATGTAATCCGTTAACACTTTTGTAATACAAGAGATGAATACTCTAAAATATACTCTAACATGCTATATATGTAGTTAAAATTCTACAACGAAGCGTGTTATATATATATAGACATACACTTCACTGTAATACTATAACGTATATATAATTCAACGATGCATCTGAGTAGGTTATATAGTAGCATATACTATAACGCGACCCTGTGTTACTAGCAGTTCATGTATATATATATATATATATATGCACACGCACACACAGACACTTCAGTGTAATACTATAACATATAGATAATTCAACGATGCATCTGAGTAGGTTATACAATATCATATACTATAACCCGACCCTGTGTTGCTAGCACTTCATGTGTATATATATACACACACACACACACACACACAGACACTTCACTGTAATAATATAACGTATATATAATTCAATGATGCATCTAAGTAGGTTATACAGTATCATATACTATAACCCGACCCTGTGTTACTAGCACTTCATGTATATATATACACACACACAAAGACACTTCACTGTAATACTATAACGTATATATAATTCAATGATGCATCTGAGTAGGTTATGCAGTATCATATACTATAACCCGACCCTGTGTTACTAGCACTTCATGTGTGTGTGTGTGTGTGTGTGTATATATATATATATATATATATATATATACTATAACCCGACCCTGTGTTACTAGCACTTCATGTGTGTGTGTGTGTGTGTGTGTATATATATATATATATATATATATATATACTATAACCCGACCCTGTGTTACTAGCACTTCATGTGTAATACCCAACCCTGTGTTACTAGCACTTCATACATATATATATACTATAACCCGACCCTGTGTTACTAGCACTTCATGTGTGTATATATATATACACACACACACATAGACACTTCGCTGTAATACTATAACGTATATATAATTCAACGATGCATCTGAGTAGGTTATACATTATCAT
This sequence comes from Nicotiana knightiana, assembly GCA_005239525.1. Taxonomy (NCBI): domain Eukaryota; kingdom Viridiplantae; phylum Streptophyta; class Magnoliopsida; order Solanales; family Solanaceae; genus Nicotiana; species Nicotiana knightiana. The sequence goes on along the minus strand of ML418909.1, from coordinate 61,702 downwards.
ATACTATAACCCGACCCTATGTTACTAGCACTTCATGTATATATATATACACACACACATGCATCGTTGAATTATAGTATATGATACTGAGTGTGTGTTAGGAACACAAGGTCAGGTTATTTTAGGGATTGATACACTTGTAAATTGATTCATCGACTTATAACCTACTCAAATGCATTGTTGAATATTCAAAACAAAATGTCTCGACCTTTAACAATTAATCTGTTATAATTGATTCATCCACTTTATAACCTAGTGATGAATAAATGAAATTCATTAACTCTGTTATAATACAAATAATGAATACTACTATCATATACTATAACATGCTATATACGTAGTTAAAATATATTCTACATGCTTTACATGTAGTTAAAATTGTACAACAAAGCGTGTTATATATTATATATATATATATATACACACACACACACACATATACACACAGACTGAAGTTCTCTAGAGCTGAAGTTTATCTTTGTAAACTGGGGAACTTCAGCCCATTATGCTGAAGTTTTGTCTTTATAACTGGGGAACTTCAGCCCCGTATGCTGAAGTTCCCCAGTTACAAAGTCAAAACTTCAGCTGAAGTTCCCCAGTGTAACTGGAGGAACTTCAACCCCGTATGCTGAAGTTTTTATTTTTATAACTGGAGAACTTCAGCCCCGTATGCTGAAGTTTTTGTCTTTATAACTGGGGAATTTCAGCCCCGTATGCTGAAGTTCCCCAGTTAAAAGACAAAACTTCAGCTGAAGTTCCCTAGTGTAACGGGAGGAACTTCAGCCCCGTATGCTGAAGTTTTTATTTTTATAACTGGAGAACTTCAGCCCTTTATGCTGAAGTTCCTAAGTTACAAAGACAAAACTTCAGCTCTAGAGCTGAAGTTTCCTAGTTACAAACTTCAGCTTTAGCGCTGAAGTTCCCAAGTTATAAAGACAATTACAAAGACAAAACTTCAGCTCTAGTTTTGTCTTTGTAAACTGGGGAACTTCAGCTCTAAAGCTGAAGTTTTGTCTTTATAACTGGGGAACTTCAGCCCCGTATGCTGAAGTT
>ML418909.1:16884-60556 GCA_005239525.1 Nicotiana knightiana | reverse complement strand
TTTATTAACTATAATTTATGAATTTTCAGGAAAAGAAGTTGGGTCGTCCAATGAAGCAAGATGAGTTATTCAAGGAGACTCATATTGTCAAGAAAAAGAAAGAGACTGATCCAGAAAGGTGGGTCGACGACCGATTATCGACTGTACATGTAAGTTTTCTCTTTTCATTAAGTATTATGATATACTCTAATATAATATTTCAAATACTAATTAAATAAAAAATTTCTTATAGGATCGCTTCAGAGATGACATGGAGGAATTAATACGCAGTCAGCCACCTAATGAGTCGAGCGAGCCAATCCATATTTCGGAGGAGGATGCAAAAAGACTATGGATGCAGGCAGATGGCGGTGCAAAATATGGGAAGGTATACGGGTTTCCTAATAAGAAGTTCCACCGCTATCACTGTGGAATGCAAGGAATAGGAACTTCCTCGCAAGCCGAGCAACTTGATGGGGAGAGCCTCTCCACTATGCGGGAGACTGTGACAAAGCTCACAAGCGAGCTAGAAACATCCAAGGAACGAGAAAGGCTTAGAGATGCTCAGTACGTTAGCATGCAAGGTCAGTACCAAGGCATGCAAGCTCAGTACGAAGGTATGCAAGCTCATCTTAAATCTCTCCTAGGTTCTGGAGCTTTTCCGATTCCCCGGTCTCGCGAGCCATCGCCAGAGGCTCAACTTGAACGTGAGCTTTCCTTCCGTCTTCCCCGTGTTAGATACTCCCGTCCTCCCCGTGATCGTTCTTCTCGTCCACCACGAAATGACCCTTCTCATTACCGTCTTGATAATGAAGATTCATCAGACGGTGATGATAATGATATAGAATGAAACAGTCATTGAGTACTTTTATATACTTTGAACTAGACAATAGAACTTTGGTCCGTTTTGGAATGGGCTTGTAATAAGTGTTAACTTAGTTTTGTTAGTTAAATGTGTTAGTTTTATTGAACTTTATACGTTGTTGGTTTTAATGTTGGTTTTAATATTGGTTTTAATGTTGTTGTTGTTGTGTTGTTAGTTCGTATTGTTGTTGTGTTAGTATTGTGGTTGTTGTTGTTGTAATAGGATTTGGTATGCTGGCAGGTGGTGTGGCTGCAAAAATAGGCAGTTTCTGCCAAAATAAAACCAAGAAAAGCGACCACAGTTGGTCGCTATGTTATTAAAAAAAAATATTTTTCCTAGAATTTAGCGACCAATTGTGGTCGCTTTGGTTTAAAAAAAAATTAAATAAATTATTTTTTCTGGAAATTAATGACCAATTGTGGTCGCTTTTTTTAAAAAAAATTAAATAAATTAATAAAAAAGCGACTAACTTTGGTCGCTATTTTCCAGATTTTAAAATATTATATTTTATTTATAGACCAAAGTTGGTCGCTATATTTTGTATAATAATAAATAAATAAATATTATAATTTAAATATAGAGACCGGCTTTGGTCGCTAAATTTATATTATTAAAATAATAAAGCGACCAAAGTTGGTCTCTTTTTTTGATACCCGGAATATTTGGTAAATTTAACATAGATACCAAAGTTGGTCGCTAATTAGCGACCAACTTTGGTCTCTATGGTAAAGGGACCGACAAAATAGCGACCAAGCCTGTTTGGACGCATTTTGGTCGCGTTTTCACTGTTTAGGGACCAACTTTGGTCGCTTTTTGTGGTCGTTTTTCTCCGAATTTTTAGTAGTGGCTAGAGAATATGGGGGGCATTTTTGTAAATAACTATTTTTCTTAAAAATTATACAATGCATTATAATTTTAATAAACCACACCAAATAGTAGATAAGAAATAATATTTGTATAACTAATGCTTACATTACAAACACATGCATTTTTAATCCATGCATTACTAATACACCTTATTCCGCACTATTCTTATACACCCTACCAAATGATCCCTTAGATAATTGGTACATGACAAGAGTTTTTACCTGTGGCATTGATTTAAAAGATTGTTTGACAAATGACCTTGCTAAGCTAAGTGTCATTTGGCATGAGATGTGTTGTCATCTTGCATGAAAGAAAATTGACAAGCAAGTAAGACACTTGTCATGAAACTAAACTCATTTTCATGCTATAAGTAGGATGGTCATTAGCCATCATAAAAACTCAATTCCTAACCAAGAATACATCTTGCTAATCATTACTTTCTTCCTACAACATTTTAATTTTTGTAACAGCTACACTTCATCTGTAACTGTCCAACAACTTTGCCTATAAAATGGCATTCTTTTTTTTTTTTTTGAATTCTCCAACACAGAAAATACCTTAATCTTCTCTTCTTTCTGGAAAACTGTTTTGTGCAAATACTAAACTTCCAGCCACGAGTGCACGTGTTTGGAGGTGCTTTGGAACCTTGGGGAGCGCCGGTCTTAACGATTTGAACCCAGTTGGGCCGGAATCGTTTTCAAGGCAGTGGCTTGCCACGACACAGTATTTTTGATAAGTTGTTATTCTTGCCTTCTTGTTCTTAATCAATATTATCTACTCATTTCTCTTAAAAATTGAAAGCGATTATATATATAATATTGACTAATGGACACCATTTTGAACAAAACACTTCCTGATCTCTGACAGTTTGCGCCTTTAGATGGAAACAATTATAAGCGTTGGTCCCAAAAACTTTTAATTTTATTTGAACAATTAGAAGTTTATTATGTTTTGTTTAACGATCCTCCTGCTGATATTGTTGCTGAAAGTTCTAATACTGCTAATACTGTTGTTGTTGATGATGATGCTAAGAAGAAATTTGAAAAGGATATAAAACAGTGAGAGGGCATCTGCTTAACCATATGACTAACCCTCTCTTTGATTTGTTTGTAAATTATAAATTTGCTAAAGTCATGTGGGATAGTTTGGAGAAGAAATATGGTGTTGATGATGCGGGAAAAGAGAAGTATGTTGTTGGAAAGTAAATCAAGTTTCAGATGGTTGATGATAAGCCAATCATGGAACAGGTTCACGAGTATGAGAACTTGATTGCTGATGTTTTAAACAAGTGCATGAAGATGTGTGAGATTCTTCAGGCTAATGTTCTACTTGAAAAGTTTTCACCTTCCTGGAGTGATTACAGGAATCAACTGAAACACAAGAAGAAAAACTTAACTCTTCAAGAATTGATCAGTCACATGAGGATTGAGGAAGCAAACCGTCTCAAAGATGAGGAGTCTGAACGGCTTAAGGATAAGATGAAATCAATCTCTCTCTCTCTCTCTCTCTCTCTCTCTTAATTATTCTAAAGCTAACCTTGTGGAATCTTCTAGTACTTTTGTGAAAGATAGGTTTAAAGGAAAACAGAAGAAAGGACATGTGAAGAAGCAGAATTACTTCAATAGCCGGAGGGACATATTCAAAAGTAGAAAGGACCTTCCTACGTCTGTGGCAAAATTGGTCACAAAGCTTTTCAGTGCAACCAGAGACAAGGACAAAGCTCAAAGAATGGAGGAAAAGCTCCAGTCCAAGCTAACCTTACTGAGGGTGGTGATGTCATTATTGTTGTGGTCGTTGAGTCAAACATGTTGGCTAGCAAGACTGGATGGATACTGGACACAGGCGCTTCAAGGCACCTTTGTGCCAACAAGGAGCTGTTTCACGACTTTGAGGAATCTGCTGATGGTGAGTGTGTCTACATGGGTAACTCCACTACAGCTGGAGTTATTGGTAAAGGAAAAATTCTTCTTAAGTTAACTTCTGGAAAAACCTTAGCCTTGAACAATGTTCTGTATGTACCCTCCCTTCGTAGAAACTTAGTTTCTGGTGCGCTTCTCAACAAAACAGGTCTTAAACTTATTTTTGAATCTGATAAAGTTGTTATTTCTTGTAGGGGAGACTTTGTTGGGAAGAGTTACCTTAGTGGGGGTTTATTTGTACTAAACATCGCTCAAGAGATTACTAATAATGTTAGTACTTTCAATTCTGCTTATATTGCCGAGTCTATTAATTTGTGGCATGGTAGACCGGGTCATGTTAATATTGCTTCTATTAAAAGACATAGAAAAATAGAATTAATTCCTGTAGTTAATGTTGATAATTTTTCTAAGTGTCCTGTTTGTATAGAAGCAAAACATACCAAAAAGCCGTTTAGGAATGTAACTAGTAGAAAAATAGAATTGCTTAAACTAGTATATAAAGACTTAGCAGATTTCAATAACACTGTTAGTAAATGTCGTAAGAAATACTACATCAACTTTGTAGATGACTTTTCTAGATACACTAAGGTATATCTTTTTAAGTCAAAAGATGAGGCTGAAAGCATGTTTTTGAAATACAAGGTAGAAGTAGAGAATCAATGAGACAGAAAAATCAAGAGGCTTAGGTCTGACAGGGGTGGTGAATATAGTACTAATACTCTAGAAGCCTTTTGTGAGAAAAATGGTATTATACATGAGGTTAGTGCTCCCTATAATCCCCAACAAAATGTTATAGCCGAAGGCAAAAATAGAACCCTTAAGGAAATGATGAATTATATGCTTTTAAGTTCGGGTTTATCTAATAATATGTTGGGGGAAGCTATTTTATCTGCATGTTATGTTCTTAATAAAGCCTCTCATAAGAAGTTAAATAAAACTCCGTATGAGTTATGGAAAGGGTTTGCCCATAAATTTAAAATTTTGAAAGTGTGTGGGTGTTTGGCTAAGGCTGGTCTACCTGATTTTTGAACAAGTAACTGTTGGATCAAAGACTTTTGATATTATTTTCATTGGTTATGCTCAAAATAATATTGCATATAGATTTATGTTTTTGAATGATAGTTCTATTTGTGAATCAAGAGATGCAAAATTTTTTGAGCATGTATTTTCATTGAAAAATAATGTGCCTAACAATGCTTCTACATCTATGTCTGTTAATTATCATATTGTGCCTTCTTCTAGTGTTACTACTAATGAGCATGAAAATAAACTTAGAAGAAGTAAGAGGTGTATAATTGAAGTTAGCTTTGGTCCTGGCTTTATTACTACTTTCTTGACTGAAAATATTGATCTTGATGTTTTGAGTGATGAATTGGTGTCAATCTATTTAATAGAATAAGATCCTAAGATATATAGTGAAGCAATGAGGTCAATAGATTCTAGTTTTTGAAAAGAGGCCATTAAAAGTGAATTAGACTCTATAGTTTCTAATCACACTTAGGACTTATCTGATTTGCCTAAAGGTTGTAAACCCATAAATAGCAAGTGGATATTTAAGAAGAAATTGAGACCTGATGGTACAATTGAGAAATATAAGGCTGGACTTGTTTATTAGGGGGTTTTACCAAAAGAAATACATTAATTACTTTGACACTTATTATCCTGTGACTAAGATAGCGACTATTAGAAATCATGTTGCTTTAGCCGTTATTCATAATTTAATGATACATCAAATTGATATTAAAACGACTTTCCTAAATGGTGATTTAGAGGAAGAGATCTATATATATCAACCTGAGGGATTTGTGATCCAAGGACAGGGGAATAAAGTATGCAAATTGAGAAAGCCTTTGTATGGTCTAAAGTAGGCACCTACGCAATTGTACGAAAAGTTTAATAGCACATTAGTGGGTAATTGTTTTGTTGTTAATGCATCTGATACTTGTGTTTATTCCAAGATGATAGGATCAAATTGTGTTATTATATGTTTGTATGTGGATGACATGTTAATCTTTGTCCCTAATGTGTATTTTGTTAATGAGATTAAGATTTTTTTGTCTTTCTAAATTTGAAATGAAAGATCTTAGAGAAGCAGATGTGATTTTAAGGGTTAAAATCAAAAGAACTTCTAATGGGTTTTTATTGTCTCAGTCTCATTATATTGAGAAAATGTTGAAAAGGTTTAATTATTTTGATGTAGTGCCTGCGAGAACTCCTTATGATCCTAGCATACACTTGAAAAAGAATAAGTAATCTAGTATTTCTCAAACTGAGTATGCTAAGATAATTGGTAGTGTAATGTTTCTCATGAATTATAAACGACCTGATATTGCTTATGCTGTTAGTAGATTGAGTAGATATACTCACAACCCTAGTAGTGAATACTGGAATGCTCTTCATCATTTGCTAAGGTATTTGAGAGGTACTATGATTGATGTTTGCATTTTAATAAATTTCCTTCCATTTTAGAAGAATTTTGTGATGCAAAGTGGGTTACTGACAATGATGAAGTTAGCTCCATTGGTGACTATGTGTTTACTATGGGTGCAGGTGCTATTTCATGGAAGTCTTCAAAACAGACTTGTATAGAACGATCTACTATGGAGTCTGAATTCATTGCTCTTGTGTTGGAAGGGCAAGAAGCCGAGTGGTTAAGAAACTAATAGGCAGACGTGACTTTGTGGGGAAGACAAGATTCACCGGTTTCTCTACATTGTGACTCACAGACGGCAATTGGAATTGCCAAAAATAGTGTGTACAATGGAAAAAGGGGACATATCCGCATTAGGCATGGCGCGGCAAAACAATTGTTGAAATATGGTGTTATTTCCTTGGAATATGTAAGATCTGAAAGAAATTTGGTGGATTCTTTAACCAAGGGTTTGGCAAGGAGAGTTATCCTTGAAACGTCGAGGAGGATAGGGATAAAACCCATGGATTAAGGAAGTATGGTGGATACCTGTTTGTGGTCAAACGAAGCCATATGAGACCTCAAATGCACTAAATTTCCTATCCATATCGCGTGTGGTAGTGCTTTATAAGTTGAGCTTATTTTTCTCTTAATGATTCCATAGCCTTAAGGTAGTCTATATGTAGATAGACTTGATAGAATCACCTACATGAGTGTAAAGGTATGGTCTCCTTTTACGAAAGACTTAGGATGTCTTTCTAGAGCACTCATGAGACCTAAGGTATGTGCATGACCATAAAAGTACTTTGTTAGTATCGTGGAGTTTGCATAAAACTAAGGATATAGTATGTGTTGTGGGGGTCTCAACTAATGTTCATTCAGTTCAAGAGTACTTCACTTTGTGGATGTTAGCTGTTGCCTCATTTCACTACGTGTCAATTCAAATCGAAAGATATTTATACTTAAATTCATGTTTCTTATTTTGCCCAGAATTGTTCTATTTTTGTCTTTTCATTAGTGGGAAACTTTTTTTTATTATTTATAATGCTAAGTAAAAGATTTCTTTTTGAAAATCCATTTACCACCAATAGCCATGAGTCTTTTTATTTTACAAGTGTCCTATCTAATTCCAAGTGGCTTCTTGCATTAAGCCTTGTGGAGAAATACTCTTAGATTATTGGTACATGGCAAGAGTTTTTACATGTGGAATTAATTTAAAAGATTGTTTGACAAATGACCTTGCTAAGCTAAGTGTCATTTTGTATGAGATGTGTTGTCATCTTGCATGAAAGAAAATTGACAAGTAAGAAACTTGTCATGAAACTAAACTCATTTTCATGCTATAAATAGGATGGTCATTAGCCATCATAAAAATTCATTTCTTAACCAAGAATTCATCTTGTTAATCATTACTTTCTTCCTACAATATTTTAATTTTTGTAACAGCTACAAATTGATTCCTTCATCTGTAACTGTCCCACAACTTTGCCTATAAAAAGGCAGTCTTTTTTTTTTGAATTATCCAACATAGAAAATACCTTCAACTTCTCTTCTTTCTAGGCAACTGTTTTGTGCAAATTCTAAACTTCCATCCACGAGTCCACGTGTTTGGATGTGCTGTGGAACCTTGGGGAGCACCGAACTTAACGATTTGCACCCAATCGGGTTGAAATCACTTTCAAGGCAGTGGCTTGCCACGACACAATATTTTTGATAAGTTGTTCTTCTTTCCTTCTTGTTCTTAGTCAATGCTATCTACTCATTTTTCTTACATATACCACATAATCTCAGCATTTAATTAATTTCGGGTACATTAAATGCTTCATAAAAAGGCTCATGTTTTAAACTCCAGCGAGTAAAGGTAATATATATATTGATATACACTCCTTCATTGGTAAATTAATTTTAAATTCGACCTAATATTTTTGAAAATTTTAAATTATACAGCCATTAAATTTTGTAATATTTTAACAGTCTATTTTACACTATGTATTCCACATATTTCATGATTAGTCGTCGGAGAGTTGTCACATTATTAGGAGTACTTGGAGATAGCATTATGGTAAATTTTTAATTCTCGATTGTTAAATCATGTCATTTCTATATATTCTACTTTTTGTTCTTGATGTATGTTTACCCGTAAAATAGTATAATTGAATTTATACGTGATTTCTAGAAAAGTGAATTAATTCGATCATGAAATAACAAGATAATTGAAGAAATATATAACATTTATCTTTGATAAGAAGATGAAATGACAGAAATAAAGACTCTGGTAGTGAAGTCTCCGGGTGCAATGATAATAAGAACAAGAACAGAAAATAAGAAGGTAACGTTGATTAGAGATTTGAGTAGACTGAAATATTAGTTTTCCAGAAAATTCGTGTCCTTACAATGATAACAGAGCTCAATATTTATAGCTACGTCTAGGAAATGAGGTCCTAGGATCGTGCCCTTCTTTAATGTCAATTATGAGGGCCATTGATGAAGATGTAACGTTGAGCATAAACGCCAAATTCCTTGTAACGGGCAACATACTTAATGTCATGGAATATTCTCCATTAAATGCTACCTGACGAAGAGTATTTATTTCATCCTTATGAGCATTATTCTTTCCGGTGACAAACGGGACCGCTGCCTTTGGTTTTGGCTATCCCCCGTCTTGTGTTCCACTCTTTTTTGGCGACCACATAGCATAGTCTATTTTATCCAATACAGATAATCCCCCTACTTTCCGGTGACATAACTTTGTGTCATCTGAAAGTTGGTAGAAACACTCTTTTGGTGGTAATTACTATGATCCCCTATGAAGGCTTATGACGGTTGATTAGACGCACGTCTCTCCGCATTTAATGCCTCGAACATACGTCATCCCACGATTCAGCACAACTTTTGCCGATTATTGAGGTAATCATGGCCATGAATTAAGCCGCCAAAACTTTTACTTATACACATCAACCTACTCCGCTTATACTCCATAATTTTCCAAGTTTTCTAAAACCTTTCTTGCTGTTAATACACTTTTCTTTAACTCCCTTCCAACAAAAAAACTTTTATTTATCCAAATTGATCCTTCTTTAAAGAAAGTTATCTCTTCAAAGGGCAAGAACAAAGCCGAGGATACTGCTCCTCCAATGGTGGATTCCATCATTCCTAGAAGTCTTGTTACAACAAAAGACTTCGAAGAGAATTTCCCTTCGGCTCTTCCTCGCACATGGGTTGCTGACAGATATCCTTTCTTCATCTGTTCTTCTAGTATTCTAGTTGTGAAGGAAGACTGCCACTTCCATGATTTGGATATTGTTGCTCCTGATCTATCGGAGCGAGTGACCCTTCCCAAGGAGTATTTTACATATTTTTACACGTATATATTTACTTTGGGTGCGTTCTCTTTGAGTGGAGAACTTGACTCCGTTATTTCGGAGTTCTGCCTTTGCTATCAGGTATGTTTGGCACAAGTACGTCCTTCTGTGTGGAGGAAAATTGCCTACCTTCGGCTCTTGTGCCAAAAGACGGGAGAAGAGCAATCTTTAGCTCATGTGATGAATCTTTACTCCCCCAAAATCTTCTGAGGGGGAATGATAAATTTCAGCAAACGTGGCCATCATGCTCTGTTATCTAGAATGGATGATGACAATGACCGTGGGTGGATGGAATGGTTTGCTGTAGTTGTCACAAACGACATCATTCTGGCAATCACTTCATCCTTTCTAAAAGCATGGAACTGCACTCGTAAGCTTCTTGTATAATATTTCTTTTATTAGGTATTCTTCTATACCCGTATTGATCCTCCATCTTTTGCCTGTTGCAGCAACTTGATGGTTCCACAGATGGTTGAAGGCTTGGATTAGTGGGTCCAAAATATTTTGGATGCCACTACGCCTGAAACTCGCACGTGGAAAGAACTGGCCCTTAAATACGAGAGGAAGGCCAAAAACCATGGTAACTCATACTCACCTTGTTTTAGTTTTTTATGTGAAGAAATTGATTGATCCCTTCTATATTTTCTCTAAAATCAGGTCTACCCGCGGGTTCAGCTGTTATCCTCGAGCAGGACGTTTTGGCTGATCTTGCTGACGCGGCGAGGCTGCTTCAAGAGGTGGTTACTCGAACAGGTGTCTCTAGGACTGCTTCAAGTACAAGTATTTCTTTACGGAGTCCCTCGCCGGTAGACAAACAACCAAAAAGAATACGCTCCTCCACGGTCGGGGAAAAGAATAAGAGGGTGAAAATTGTTTCCCCCGAGTCGTTTCCGGTAGTTGTGGTGACCAGCCCTCCTCCTGGGCCGGTCATCGACACTGTGATGATCGACGATGATGGAGAAGCTAGTGATGGGGGAGCTTCTCTACATAGAAGGCGACGATCCTCATCAACTCAACAGAATGCTCAACCTGTCGAGTTAGTTACACCATCCGAGGACGATGTCTCGACGCTCTGAGGGGAATATGATATGGTGAAGAATACCAACTCCCGCTTCCATGTCCCAATCGCGGTGCCGATATTTTGGGGCTGAGTACCGGGTATTCTGTCCTCGACTGATGAGCAACCAACAACCAGCATTGCATTTGTCGCAGCTGCTTCTCACTCTACAACTTCATCTGCTTCATCTCCATATTCACCAACACTAGCAACTGCTACATCATTTCCACCTTCATCAAATCTTACACCAGTAATTGCTACATCATCTCCACCAGTCGCACCTGACCACGAAGAAGGTGTTCCTTTTCCCCAGACCCTAGTTCATGGTAATTTGGGGCAAAATTATGCTGCCCTTATGAAGATCCACAAAAGAGGAGGAACGTTACTCTTTCGGTCTCTACCGGATGCAACTTGTTATCCCGGCTGGGGGAGCATGCTAATTATCTGAAGCCTTTGGCTTTAGAGAAATATTGGAAAAAGATTTTGAACAACTCCATGCTCAACGTCGCAATGGTACATTCCTTTCTTCATTTGTTATTTTTTCTATTTTTGCCTGAACATATCCTAAGTTTTGCCTTTCTTGTTTTGTAGGCCAACTTTCTTGCTTCTGATGGGATTCAGAGGTTGATTCGTGAGAACGAAGAAGTTATCTCCGCACGATATCATCTTTTGGAAGAGAGGGAGAAAAGTGTCGCTCGCCTCTCAGAAATGGAAGCCAAATCCACTGAGGCCGTTGTATTGGAGGCTCGTTTGTAGCAAAACGAGCAAGAAGTGGAGACCCTTAGCCAAGAGATTGCCCCGCTGAGTGTTCAATTTGAAGAGGCTAAGGCCAAATGGATTGAAGTTCATAACACTGTTCTTGTTGCATCCGATCGTGAGGCTGCTTTCGATGAAAGATTGATTATCTTAGAGGCAACCTTGAACTCCAAAACTGAAGAACTTGCTGCTGTGGGGGCGAAACATATCCAGCTGGTGGAGAGGTATAGGAAAACAATCGAACATAATAGGCTCTTTGGTTCAACCGTCCGCGACCTTGATGTTAGCCTCAGATCCGTTAGATACTCACGGGAAAGCTTTTCCGAGGTAACCCAACTCAAAGAAGAACTTAAGTGCCGAGCGGCTTCCCTCGTCGTTGATAAAACTTACTCTATGTACAACATGAGGAGAAAAACCTTGAAAGAGGCCAAAGTTTGTATCATTGACTTTGATGCTGAAATTGCTAAAGCCTGTGATCTTGAGTTGGCTGCTAGAAACAGTCTCCCGGCAGAGCCTGATGCTTTCGGTTCTTCCAGTTTCAGTTTCAAAACTTCAGGAACTGAAGAGGAAGCAAAAGACGAAGATGTTGAAGGACGAACTAGCGAAGGCCAAAATGTTGAGCCATCGGCGGATCTACCACTTTCCCTAGGGGCGTGAACACTTCTCTTCCTCCGAGTTCCGGAGATGCTGTTGTTTAGCTTTTCTTTTCTTTTTCCAATTCTTGTATCTGTGCCATTTCTGCATGTTATTGTAAATAAAAACATCTTTTTGCTCAAGTATTGTTTGAGTCTTTCCTTCATTTGATCGTTTATGCAAGTTTTAATCTTTGCATTCTCTTCTTTTTGCTTAAGAGTTTTGCGCATGTTTTAATGTTTGCATCTTATTATGTGAAGCCTTGGGTGCATTTTTCCCAAAAGTAGTTTGATTTTGGGCATGAGTTCTTCCGAAATCAACTCTTTAAAGTGAGGATTTTTATAAGATAGGGCCCTCTTATGTTTTTACACTTCTCTTGAAGAGGACGCCTCTTGTTCATTACGGCACTAGTATTTGAAGTACTTGTTTAACTTTCAAATGACAAGGTTAATTCATCGTCCAGACAAGAAACAAGATAAAAACAAAAGAAATTAATTTTATTCCTTTTATTTTCAACAAGTACATAAGAATTTTTTATATTGAAAAAAGAAATTTCCATTACTTATGGCTAACTTGTACAACTTGTTTCTACGAGGCTGGTCCCTGGTCCCTGGTCCCGATGATATAATTATGTTTCTGGTTTTTGCTTTCCGGTCGACTTGTCAATCATTGTTGCCGTATCCTCATATCGTTCCCCCTCAGTGTTCAAATGCGAAGAATGAGAATTAGAACACTGGAAGTCTTGTACCTTCGAGGATCCTACTAATGAATTGCTAGATAATCCTTAACTTGGTAGCACACTTTACTTCCCCTTAGGAATTCATGCTATCGAGCGAAGGACTATATAACAACCCTCTAGTTGTTTATACTTGTGAATGGTCGGGTAACCTTTGCTCGATAGCAAACTTAGCTTCTTGGTGAGAATCTTTCTATAGAGCAAAAGATTATCTAACCGTCCCAGAGTGGATCTTTGCTTGTGTGCCTTGCTATTAAATGTCTTATTGTTTGTGTTGGAGCTTTCTTCGTAGTATGCTTTCTATTGCTGCCTCGTTAAAAACCTTGCTAGAAAAACCCAACTATGACAAAAACTGGACGAAGGAAAAAAAAATGCAGCACATACTTTCAGTTCAAGTGATTTTCATCAACAATAATATCTTTTGAGGTGTGACACGTTCCAGTTGCTGGGAAACTTTATTCCATCTTGGTTTTCTAATTCATATGAACCTTTACCAGTGACAGCTGAAACCCGGTAGGGGCCTTCCCATGTTGGACCTAGCTTCCCTGCGTTGAGCTCCAGGGTGCTTTGAGTTACTTTCCTTAGAATCAAGTCTCCTACTTTGAAATAATGGAGGTTGTCTCTTCGAGATACCGCTCCATTCCCCGCTTTTGGGCTGCCATTATTATATGCGTCGAGTCCTTATGCTCATCGAGTAGCTCCAAGTTGAATAACATTGATTCATTGTTTGATTCTTCATCTGTTTGGAAATATATCAAGGTGGGTTCCCCTACTTCCACCAAGATTAAAGCTTATGCCTCGTACACAAAGGAAAAGTTTGTTTCTCCTGTGCTCGATTTGGCCGTTGTTTGGTATGCCCATAAAACTCCGGGTAATTCCTCGGGCCAATTACCTTTAGCCACTTCCAACCTTTTCTTGAGGTTTTGTATAATCACATTTTTCATTGACTCTGCTTGACCATTTGCGCTCGGATGGTAGGGTGAATATGTGATCCTATTTATTTTTTAAATCATCAAGGAACTTTGTGATTTTTGCACCGATAAATTGTGGCCCACTATCGCATGCTATATCTTTTGGAATTCCGAACCTGCAAATTATATTTTCCCACAAGAAATCTACCACATCGCACTTGCTGATCTTCTTGTAAGGACCTGCTTCCACCCACCTAAAAAAATAGTCAGTCAAAATCAAAAGAAATATTACCTTTCCAGGGGCCGGCGACAATGGCCGACGATTTCCATCCCCCATTTCATGAACGACCACGGGGACAAAACCGAATGTAATGGTTCTGCCGATTGATGTACCAGTGGAGCATAGAGTTGGCACTTATCACACTTTCATACGAAGTCTTTGGCATCTATTCCAAGCGGGGGCAATAATATTCCGCCGTTACCAATTTCAGCACTAAGGAATCTGTGCCCGAATGATTATTGCATATCCTTTTATGGACTTCTCTCATAACATAGTTAGCTTTGGATGCCCCCAAGCATCGGGCCACCGGGCCTTGGAAATATTTTCTATACAAATGGCCTCTCTTGAAGCTATATCGCGCTGCTTTGCCGCGCATCGCCTGGGACTCTTTGGGGTCTTCGGGAAACTTCCCGTGCTCGAGATAATTGATGATTTCATTCCTACATTCCCAGACCAAATTAGTCGCATATACCTCCGAGTAGCTATCTGTATCCAGGATCGATTTTATCAGCTGTACTACCGTCCCATACTCCGATCCTTTTATTTTTGTCGATGATCCAAGGTTAGACAACGTGTCCTCTTCTGCGTTATCTTCCCTAGGGATATGAGTAATCAACCACCCCCCAAATCGCACCAACAGAGCCTGGACCTTTACCACATATTTTTGCATGCGCTCCTCGTTGGTCTCGAATATCTCGTAAACCTGATTTACCACCAGCTGTGAGTCGCATTAGATTTTGATGACCTCAGAATCAACTCCCCCGGCAAGTTCGAGCCCCGTAATTAAAGCCTCATACTCTGCTCCATTGTTAGTTAAATGGACTGTTCTAATGGCTTGCCTTAAGGTTTCCCGAATGAAGGCGTGATTAATACCATAAAAAGCCCAGACACTTTTATGTTGGAAGCTCCATCCCTAAATAAGGTCCAAACTCCCGATGTCGATTCCATCACCATTAATGCCTCTTTCATTGCCAGAGGCAGTAATCCTGGACTGAAATCGGCCACAAAGTCCGCCAAGATTTGTGAATTAATTGCAGTCCTGTTTATATTATATGTCGAGCTCACTCATTTCGATGGACCATTTGGCCAATCTACACGAGAGCTCGGGTTCGTGAAGGATGTTCCGCAAAGGGAAGTGGTCACCATGGCTACCAAGTGACAATGGAAGTAGGGCATCAACTTCCGAGCGGCGACTACGAGAGCTAAGTCCAGTTTCTCTAAATGGGGGTAGCGAGTTTCTTCTCTCGTTAAAATTTTACTAACATAATAAATGGGATATCGCGTACCTTCAACTCCATAGACTAAAGCTGCACTTACTGCGACTTCTGAGATCTCGAGGTAGACTAGCAACATTTCACCTTCCTTTGGTTTCGAAAGTAACAGAGGGCCTTGAAAAGTACTTTTTCAAATCTCTCAAAGACTTCTGGCACTCTGGGGTCTATTTGAAATTGTTTTTCTTTTTTAGCAGTGCGAAGAAATGGTGACATTTTTCTGATGATCGGGAAATATACCTGCTCAAAGCCACTTATCTTCCCATGAGCCTTTGGAATTCCTTCACACATGACAGTTGATCTAGGATGTCTTTGATGGCCTTGATCTTATTGGGGTTTACCTCAATTCCCTTTTGCGCTACCAGAAATCCCAGAAACTTACCAGAGCTGACCCCAAACGCGCATTTCTCAAGGTTAAATTTCATATTATGCTTCCTTAGGATGTCAAAAGATTCTTGCTGATGTTTAAGTTTATCACTTGCATTTAAAGACTTAACGAGCATATAGTCTATATAAACTTTCATAGTTTATCCTATTTGTTTTTCAAACATCTAATTCACGAGCCGTTGATAAGTGGCTCCGGCATTTTTCAACCCGAAGGGCGTCATATTATAGTAATATGTCCCGAAATTTTGTTATAAACGAAGTCTTTTCCTGATCCTCCGGGTTCATCTTAATTTGATTGTACCCGTAATAAGTATAAATGAAACTCATTAACTCGTGCCCGACCATAGCATCAATCACTTGATCGATGTTTGGCGGTGGGAATGAGTCTTTCGGGCACACTTTATTCAAATCTTTATAATATACATACTTGCAAAATTTATTGTTCTTCTTAGGAACTACTACTACATTAGCTAGCCAGTATGGATACTTTACCTCTCAGATCAAACCGATATTAAGTAAGCGAGTTACCTCTTCCTTGACAAATTTATTCCTGGCTTTGGCAATAGGGCATTTATTTTGTCTTACCAGAGGTACGTTGGGATCTAAACTTAACTTGTGTATGGATCCCTCCTAGGTATACCTTTCATATCCGTATGCGACCATGCAAAACAATCGTCATTATATTTAAGAAATTTAATAAAGCCAGACCTGAGCTCGGGATGCAGTCCTATCCCCAAGTGGAATTTCCTTTCTAAGAATTCTTCGAACAATGCAACTTGCTCAACTCTTTCATTGTGGATTTCATTGCGTACGTCTCTTATTGAACCTAGAATCATCTTGGCACCTGATAAAATTCCGATATTTTTTCCCTAGGCTAACTTCATCTAATTCGGGAGCGGTTGCTAGTTCCTATAATTTCTATGCCACATGTTCCTTTCCTTTGCTACTGGAGATCGAAATCGCATTCATCTCTCTTGCCGCCGGTTGGTCACCCCTTATCTGTTTAACTCCTTCGGGCATTGGAAACTTCAGTATATGATGATATGTTGATGGTACAACTTTCACTTATGTAACCACGACCTTCCCAGAATAATGCTATATCCCATATCACTATCTACCACTTTGAAAAGAGTTTTTTTCATTACTCCTTCGGCGTTTGTGGGTAAAAAATCTCTCCTCGGGTTGTCACGCTTGCGAGGTTGAATTCGGCGAGGAGTTTTGTGGTCGGAATGATGCTTCCGGTGAGTTTAGCTTGCTCCATTACTCTCTATCGTATGATATTTGCCGAACTTACTGGATATACTAGAACACATTTAATCTTAAAATCTAGAACATTTAAAGAAATTACCAGTGCGTCGTTGTGCGACAATAAAAATCCATCTGCGTCTTCCTCCGTGATAGTGATATCGTCTTCTGCGACTTACCCGAGCCTTTTTCTATGGGTTATGGATACTTTTGTATTTTTTGCTGTCAAAGAGGTGACTTAGTTGATATCGTTACCCCCGAAGATCATGTTGATCGTTTGGCGGGGGGGGGATCTTCTCCTACTTTCGAGGGTTCCACGTTTTCCCAGTTACTACCACAATTGTTCTTAGCTCGGTCACTCAAGAATTCTCTGAGATGACCATTCTTCAACACTGTTTCCACTTCTTGCCGGAGGGGTCGGTAGTCTCCTGTCCAGTGGACCTTCGTCCCGTGGTATTCACACTACAAGTTGGGATACCTCTAGCTGGGATCAGATCTCACTAGTTTCGGGAACCGTGTTTCTTTGATATTTCTCACGGCTGACACCAAATCCACTATACTGACATTGAAATTGTACTCTGACAGCTTGGGGTAGGAAGGATCGCGCGCCCCTAATGCTTCTTTTTCTTGCAACGATCTATTGTTCCGACCGCGATCAACACTTCTATCGATGACGAACCTATTGGCTGACCAAAAGCCTCTGCCACGATTTTCGATCTGTTTGTTGGGCAAAAATCAGCCCCACGAAGTCCGTCCCTCCGTGTCGAAATCGTCTTTTGATTTTTCTCTATTTTTTTCCCATCCTTTTGTCGACAATGGAAAGACAACCTGATCATCTTCAATCCTTATCTTTGATTTGTATCGGTTGTAGACATCCGCCCAAGTCGTTGCTTGAAACTCAAGCATGCTTTCCTTTAATTTTTGGGAAGCGTCTGAACTTCTCAGCTTTAGTCCCTTGGTGAATGCTTCAGCCGCCCATTCATCTGGGATAGCTGCGAGAAACACTCTGACCTTCTGGAATCGGGTAACGAACTCTTCTAGAAACTCAGACTTTCGTTGCGCAATCCTGAATATGTCGTTCTTTCGGGCCTGTATTTTTCTGGCTCAGCATAAGCCTTGATGAAAGAGTCCGCGAGTAGCTCAAAGAGGTCTATGGAATGCTCGGGTAATAGTGAATACCACGTCAATGCTCCCCTCATGAGAGTCTCTCCAAATTTCTTCAGCAAAACATATTATTTTCGTGAGGAGCTAAATTATTTCCCTTCACCGCCATTGTATAGGTGGTAATATACTTCTAAGAGTCTGAAGTTCCATCATACTTTGGCACATCAGGCATTTTAAACCGCATCGGGATTATTCTGGTGTCGCACTTGGCTTGTATGGCAATTAGGTATACTTCTTTGAGTTCGAACCTTTCGGCACTGGTGTTGCGCCCGGGATTTGGTCCATGCGGGCATTCACTTCCCTCATAAACCGTAAGAGTACATTCTTGAAAGGATCATTTTTGTTATTGGGGCCGGATCCGCTCCCCCTCGGCCCTATCGGAGCCAACTTCACCCCTCGGGGTGTTGTTGTCGACCCTCTGCGTTGTTTGATTTGCGGGAGTGCCGAGAGGAACCAGATAAACAGTTAAAAATATTTTAATTTCTACTCATAATATTTTTCTCTCCATTGGATATTTTGCAAAATATTTAAAAATTATACTCAACAACTTAAAGAATAACAAAGAAATTAATTAAGAATATAAAGGAGAATAGAAAAAGGGAGAGATAAAGATAGAGAGAGAAAGAAATTGCAGCAACTATAGACAACACAAAAAATCATAATAAGACATCTTTCCTAAATAGGGTCGACATTAATCATTTTCAGAAAGTTACACTGTATTATCTAATAATATTTGTATAATGTAAAATATGCTATGCTATGTGGCCGCCCAAAAAAGGGACATGTGGAACCTAAGACGGGAGATAGCCAAAACCGAAGGCAACGATCTCGTCTGTCACCGGAAAGAATAACACGTTCATAAGGATGCAATAACTACTCTTCGCCTCATAGCATTTAATGGAAAATATTCCACAGCATTAAGTATGTTGCCCGTTACAAGGAATCAGGGACACCTACAACAAGGGGAATGACTCCACGTTAGTGCATAACATGCAATATCCTCGACATGTTCGGGAGACAACTCTCGATGATGATAAGGAGGAACATATCGCTGACGCAGTAAGGGTCCTATAACAACAACATGCGATCATTCTTGGCCGTCTCAGCGACATGATAAGGTTAGGATAGAGTTGAAGCAAGCACTTTCGGAGGCTTCAAATAATGCGAATAGACGAGATCCAGTTCCTCCTAACGCTCTTCTGAATAAAACAATGCCGCAGGCTCGACAACAACACCTTGAGGGGCGAAGTTGGCTCCTATGGGACTGGGGTGAGCGGATCCGGACCCAATAAAAAAAAGATCCCTTCAATACTGAAGTCTTACAATTTAGGAGGGAATTGAACGCCCGCATGGACCAAATCCCGAGCGCACCACTGGTGCTGAAAGGTCCTGACTCAAATAAGTATACTCAATTGCCATACAAGCCAAGTGCGACACCAGAATTAATCCCGAAGCGGTTTAAAATGCCTGATGTTCCAAACTATGATAGAACTTCAGACCCTCAGGATCATATTACCACCTATACAATAGTGGTGAAGGGAAATGATTTATCTCCTCATGAAATTGACTCATTTTTGCTGAAGAAATTTGCAGATACTCCCACGAGAGGAGCCTTGACGTAGTATTCATTGCTACCCGAGCATTCCATAGACTCCTTTGAGATGCTCACAAACTCTTTCAACAAGGCTCATGCCGAGGCCAGAAAAGTACAAGCCCGAAAGGCCGACATATTCAGGACTACGCAAGGACTGTCTGAGTTGATCCAAGAGTTCATTGCCCAATTCCAGAAGGAGAGAATGTTGCTCCCGGTTGTCCCGAATGAATGGGCGGCTGAATCATTCACCAAAGGACTGAATCTGAGAAGTTCAGACGCTTCCCAGAAATTGAAGGAAATCTTTCTTGAGTTTCAAGCAACCACTTGGGCGGATATCCACAATCGGTATGAATCAAAGATAAGAATCGAAGATGATCAGGTTGGCTTTCCATCCTCTACAAAAGGATGGGAGAAGAACAGGGAAAAATCAAACGACGATTTTGACACGGACGGACGGTTTCGAGGGGTTGGTTTTTGACCAATGAACAGACCGAAGGTCGTGGCAGAGGCTTCCGAACAGCGGACAGGTTCACCATCGACAGAAGGACTTATCGCGGTTAGAACAATAGATCATTGCAGGATAAAGAAGCGTCAGGGGCGCGGGATCTTTCCTACCCCAAGCTGTCATAATACAATGTCAACTTCAATGTAGTGGAGTTGATGTCAGCCATGAGAAACATTAAAGAAGCACAATTCCGGAAACCATTAGGATATGATCCCAGCCAGAGAGATCCCAACTTGTAGTGTGAATACCACGATACGAATGGCCACTGGACAGGGGACTGCCGACACCTCCGGGAAGAAGTGGCAACACTATTGAAGAATGGTCATCTCAGAGAATTCTTGTGTGACCGAGCTAAGAACAATTATGGTCGTAACTGGTACAACTCAGAAACCTCGAAAGCAGGAGAAGACCCCTCCCCTCTTTCCAAATGATTAACATGATCTTGGGGGGAACGAGATCAACAGGGTCACCTTTTTTATAGTAAAAAAGACAAAAGTATCAATAACCCATAGCCGAAGACGATATCACTTTCACAGAGGAGGAAACAAACGGATTGTTGCTGCCGCACAACACCGCACTAGTAATTTCTTTAAATGTTCTAGATTTTAAGATTAAACATGTTCTAGTTGATCCTGTAAGTTCGGCCAATATCATACAATGGAGAGTATTGGAGCAAGCTAAACTCACTGGAGGCCGCCTACAAAATCCCTCGCCGGATTCAACCTCGCATGTGTGAAAACCTGAGGAGAAATTTTGTTACCCACAAACGCTGAAGGAGTAATAAAAACAACTCTTTTTAAGTGGTAGATGGTGACATGGGATATAACATTGTTCTATGAAGGCCGTGGTTGCACGAAATGAAAGTTGTATCATCAAATATCATCAATTGCTGAAGTTTCCAACGCTTGAAAGAGTTAAAGAGATAAGGGGTGACCAACTGGCGGCAAGGTAAAGAATGCAATTTCGATCTCTAGTAGAAAAGGAAAGGAACATGCGACATATCAATTTAAGGAACCAGCGCCCACTCCCAAACTAGATGAAGTTAGCCCGGGGGCAGAAACGTTAGAATTTTATCAGGTGCCGAGATATTTCCAGGTTCCAGAAGAGAAGGATGTAACAAAATCCACATCGGAAGAGCTTGAGAAAGTTTCATTGTTCGAAGAATTCGTAGAAAGGAAATTTCACTTGGGGACAGCACTGCATCCCGATCTTAGGTCCGGCTTTATTGAATTTCTTAAATCTAATGCCGATTGTTTTGCATGGTCGCATGCAGATATGACAGGTATCCCTAGGAGGTATCCGTACACAAGTTAATTTTGGATCCCAATGTACCTCCAGTAAGACAAAATAAATGACCTATTATCGAAGCCAGGAATAAATTCGCCAAGGAAGCGATAGCTCACTTACTTAAAATCGATTCGATCTGAGAGTTAAAGTATCCATACTGGCTAGCTAATGTAGTAGTAGTTCCTAAAAAGAAAAATAAATTTTGCACATGTGTAGATGATAAAGATTTGAATAAGGCGTGCCCGAAAGACTCGTTCCCACAGCCTAACATCGATAAAATGATTGATGTTACAACCGGGAACGAGATAATGAGTTAACTCGATCCTTATTCCGGGTACAATCAAATTAAGATGAACCTGGAGGATCAAGAAAAGACTTTGTTTATAACGAATTTTGGTACATATTGCTATAATGTGATGCCCTTCGGGTTGAAAAATGTTGGAGCCACTTATCAACAACTTGTGAATAAGATGTTTGAAAAACAAAAGGAAAAACTATGGAAGTTTATATAGACGATATGCTCGTTAAGCCTATAAATTCAAATGATCACCTTAAACATATATAAGAAACTTTTGACATCCTAAGGAAGAATAGTATGGAACTTAACCCCGAGAAATGTGCGTTCAGGGTCAGCTCTGTCAAGTGAAGGAAGTCTAAAGGATCACGGGGAGATTGGCAACTTTGAGCAGGTTCACTTCATGGCCATCAGAAAAATATCACAGTTTATTCACACTGCTCAGAAAGAAAAGTAGTTTCGAATGGAACCCGGAGTGCCAGCAGGCTTTGAGAGATTTGAAAAAGTACTTGTCAAGCCCTTCGTTGCTTTCTAAGCCAAAACAAGGTGAAACGTTATTAATCTACCTCGCAGTCTCGGAAGTCACAGTGAGTGCAGTTTTAGTTCATGAGAATAAAGGTATGCGATCTCACATTTAATACGTTAGTAAAATTTCAACGGGAGCAGAAAATCGCTACCCCTATCTGGAAAACTAGCCTTAGCTCTCATAGTCACCGCTCGGAAGCTGAGGCCATACTTCCAATGTCACCCGATAGCCGTGGTGACCACTTCACCTTTGCGGAAAATTCTTCACCAACCCGAGCTCTCGGGTAGATTTTTTAAATGGGCCGCTGAAATGAGTGAGTTTAACATAGAATATAAACTAAGGACTGCAGTTAAGTCACAAGTCTTGGCTGACTTTGTGGCCGATTTAAGCCCGGGATTATTTCCTCTGGCAACAAAAAGGCAGTAATGGTTTTGGAATCGGCATCAGGGGGTTGGGATCTTATTTACGAATGGATCTTCCAAATTAAAAGGTCCGGGCTTGGTATATTATTAATCACACCTTCGTGGGAAACCCTAAGGCAAGCTATTAGAATGACTCCTTTAACTAACAATGACGTAGAGTAAGAGGCTTTGATTGCATGGCTCGTACTGGGCCGGGAACTTGATTCCTAGGTCATCGAAATCAAATGCAACTCACAACTGGTGGTAAATAAGGTCTATGGGATATTCAAAACTGTAACAACCCGGCCGGTAGTTCCATGAGATTTACCCCATTTCCCCTATTTCTGCATTTGTTATGTATCGCTATCTTATTTTTTTGACGTATTGGATAAGTTGGTTTGGGGCCGGAGTGATTATGGCAAGAGTTTAGGCATTTAGCCTTTTAAAGTAGCCTAATAGTTGAGAAAGTCAACTGAGAGTTGACTTATTGGTGAACGACCTCGAAATGCGGATTTTATGGCTTGAGTAGCTTCGTTAGAATTAGGCTTGAACACGAAGTTAGTTTTTGGCGATTTTCGGTCGGCAGTGAAAATTAGGCTATCAAGGTCGGAATGGAATTCCGGAAGTTGGAACAGGCCCGTAATGTCATTTTGGATATGTCTGCAAAATTTCAAATTAATCGGAGGTGTTTTGGTTGGTTTCGGTGTAGTTGGCGAATTTTTGAAGTTTCAAAGTTCTTAGGCTTGAATTTGATGTGAATTTGGTGTTTTAGTGTTGTTTTTGGTGTTCCGAAGGCTCGACTAAGTTTGAATGATGTTATGGGATAGGTTGGAATGTTTAGTTGGGGCCTCGAGGGGCTCGGGATTGATTCAGATGGTTGACGGAGAGTTGGAACGGGTTTTGAAACCATCTACTATGCTACTGGTGGTGTTTTTGCACCTTCGAAAGTGGAGTCGCATGCTGTTCTTGATTGTCACGCTAAGACCGTGACCCTAGCTATGCCAGGGTGTCCGTGGGTTGAGTGGAGAGGTTCTTCCGAATATATGCCTAGTAGGGTGATTTCTTACCTGAAGGATCAGCACATGGTGGAGAAGGGCTGTTTATCTTATTTGGCCTTTGTGCGGGATGTCGGGGGTGAGACTCCCGCTATCGATTCAGTTCATGTGGTCCGTGATTTTCCGGATATGTTTCCTGCAGACCTGCCAGGCATGCCACCTAACGGGGATATTGATTTTGGTATTGACCTGGTGCCAGGAACTCAGCCTATTTCTATTCCACCATATCGTATGGCACCAGCGGAGCTAAAGGAATTGAAGGAGCAGCTTCAGGAGCTCCTGGATAAGGGGTTCATACGGCCTAGTATGTCACCTTGGGGTGTGCCGGTGTTGTTCGTCAGGAAGAAGGATGGGTCCATGCGTATGTGTATTGACTATCAGTAGCTGAATAGGGTTACGGTGAAGAACCGATATCCTTTACTCTGTATTGATGATTTGTTCGACCAGCTTCAGGGAGCCAGAGTTTTTTCCAAGATTGATTTGTGATCTAGGTATCATCAGTTGAGGATTCGGGATTCTGATATTGCGAAGACTGCTTTCAGGACCAGGTATGGTCATTATGAGTTCTTGGTTATGTCATTTGGACTGACCAATGCCCCAGCTGTGTACATGCAATTGATGAACAACGTATTTCAGCCTTATCTTGATTCCTTCGACATTGTGTTCATTGATGACACCCTGGTTTATTCTCGTAGCCAGGAAGAGCATGCTCAACATTTAAGAGTTGTGTTGTAGAGATTGAGGGAGGAGAAGCTTTATGCAAAATTATCCAAGTGTGAGATTTGGTTGGGATCAGTTTCTTTCTTGGGGCACGTGGTGTCTAGTGAGGGGATTCAGGTTGATCTGAAGAAGATATAGGTGGTGCAGAGTTGGCCCAGACTGTCCTCAGCTACATAGATTATGAGTTTCCTTGGTTTGGTGGGATATTACCGTCGCTTTGTGGAGGGATTCTCTTCGATTGCTTCGCCTTTGACCAGATTGACCCAGAAGAGTGCCCTGTTCAGATGGTCTGATGAGTGTGAGGAGAGCTTTCAGAAGCTCAAGTTAGCATTGACTACAGCTCCAGTATTAGTTTTGCCTGCTGGTTCGGGTTCTTACACACTTTATTGTGATGCTTCTAGAGTTGGCTTGGGAACAGTATTGATGCAGGACGGTAGGGTGATTTCCTACACGTCTAGACAATTGAAGGTGCACGAGAAGAATTATCTAGTGCACAATCTTGAGTTAGCTGCCATTGTCCATGCCTTGAAGACTTGGCGGCATTATTTGTATGGAGTCCAGTGTGAGATTTTCACTGATCATCGCAGTTTGCAGTATCTGCTGAGGCAGAAGGACTTGAATTTGCGTCAGAGGAGATGGTTAGAGCTCCTCAAGGATTATGACCTCACTATCTTATATCATCCGGGGAAGGCCAATGTAGTGGCCGATGCCTTGAGTCGCAGAGAAGAGAGTTTGGGGAGTTTAGCTTACCTTCCAGTAGCAGAGCGGCCATTAGCTCTTGATGTTCAGGCCTTAGCAGGTTTTTTTTGGTGAGATTGGATTTATCAGATCCTCCGAGGGTATTGTTTTGTGTAGCCTCCAGGTCTTCTCTCTATGATCATATTAGAGCATGCCAGTATGATGATCCACATTTGCTTGTTCTTCAGGACNGTAGATGGGCTTCGAGATTTGATTCTAGCAGAGGCTCATAGTTCGCGGTATTCCATCCATCAGGGTGCCGCGAAGATGTATCAGGATTTGAGGCAGCATTATTGGTGGAGGAGAATGAAGAGGGATGTCGTGGAGTTCGTGGCTCGGTGTCTCAACTGTCAGCAAGTTAAGTATGAGCACAAGAGACCTGGTGGGTTGCTTCAGAGGTTTGTTATTCCGGAGTAGAAGCGGGAGAAAATCACCATGGACTTCGTAGTTAGACTCCCACGAACTTCGAGGAGGTTTGATGCTATATGGGTTATTGTGGATCGGCTGACCAAGTCCGCGCACTTCATTCTTGTTGGTACTACGTATTCATCGGAGAAGTTAGCTGAGATTTACATCAGGGAGATTGTCCGTTTGCACGGGGTTCCACTTTCTATTATTTCCGACAGAGGCACTCAGTTTACATCTCAGTTTTGGAGAGCCGTGCAGATAGAGTTGGGTACTCAGGTTGAGTTGAGCACTGCGTTTCATCCTCAGACCGGCGGGCAGTCAGAGCATACCATTCAAATTTTGGAGGATATCTTGCGTGCTTGTGTGATTGACTTTGGTGGTTCATGGGATCAGTTTTTGCCACTAGCAGAGTTTGCATATAATAACAACTATCAGTCGAGTATTCAGATGGCTCCGTATGAGGCTTTGTATGATAGGAGGTGTAGATCTGCGGTTGGTTGGTTTGAGCCGGGCGAGGCTAGGCTATTGGGCACAGACTTGGTTCAGGATACGTTGAGTAAGGCAAAGTTGATTCAGGAGCGGCTTCACATGGCGCAGTCTAGGCAGAAGAGCTATGCGGACCGGAAGGTCCGAGATGTGTCATTCATGGCTGGGGATAAGGTGTTGCTGAAGGTGTCACCCATGAAGGGTGTTATGAGATTCGTGAAGAGAGGGAAGCTGAGTCCCAGGTTCATCGGGCCATTTGAGGTACTTCAGAGGGTTGAGGAGGTGGCTTATAGGCTTGATATGCCTACCAGTTTATCAAGTATTCATCCAGTATTCCATGTTTCGATGCTCCGGAAGTATGTTGGTGACCATTCCCATGTTTTGGACTTCAGCACGGTTCAGCTCGAGGGTGATATGTCATATGAGGTAGAGCCAGTGGCTATTTTGGGTCGTCAGATCAGGAAGCTGAGGTCCAAGGATATAGCTTCAATGAAGGTTCAGTGGAGAGGGCAGCCGATGGAGGACGCCACATGGGAGACCGAGCGGGAGATGCGGGACAGATATCCTCACTTGTTCGAGGCTCCAGGTACGTTTCTAGACCCATTCAGGGACGAACGTTTGTTTAAGAGGGGGAGGATGTAACGACCCGGCCGGTAGTTCCGTGAGATTTACCCCATTTCCCCTATTTCTGCATTTGTTATGTATCGCTATCTTATTATTTTGACGTATTGGATAAGTTGGTTTGGGGCCGGAGTGGTTATGGTGAGAGTTTAAGCATTTAGCCTTTTAAAGTAGCCTAATAGTTGAGAAAGTCAACTGAGAGTTGACTTAATGGTGAATGACCTCGGAATGAAGATTTTATGGTTTGAGTAGCTTCGTTAGGTGATTTGGGACTTAGGAGAGTGTTCGGAATTTTTTTTTGTGATGTCCGGTGTAGAATTAGGCTTGAACGTGAAGTTAGTTTTTGGCGATTTCCGGTCGACAGTGGAAATTAGGCTATCGAGGTCGGAATGGAATTCCGAAAGTTGGAACAGGTCCGTAATGTCATTTTGGATATGTCTGCCAAATTTCAGATTAATCGGAGGTGTTTTGGTTGGTTTCGGCGTAGTTGGCGAATTTTTGAAGTTTCAAAGTTCTTAGGCTTGAATTTGATGTGAATTTTGTGTTTTAGTGTTGTTTTTGGTGTTCCAAAGGCTCGACTAAGTTTGAATGATGTTATGGGATAGGTTGGCATGTTTGGTTGGGGCCGGAGGGGCTCGGGATTGATTTGGATAGTTGACGGGGAGTTGGAATGGGTTTTGAAACCATCTGCTATGCTGCTGCTGGTGTTTTCGCACCTCCAAAAGCGGAAGGGGCAGTTGCAGGCACGAGAATTTGCTAGGCCAGGAGAGGTTCGCAGGTGCGAGGGGATTGTCGCACCTGCGATGCCGCAGGTGCGGAGAAATGCTCCGCAGGCGCGAAAATGTCTGGACAGAATTTGAAAAGGCTAGATGCGAAATTTGTTCTTATTTTCTTCATTGTTGCATGCGAACTTGAGAGCTCTTGAGAGAGAATTGGAGGGGAATCAAGGGAAATCATCTGAATGTAAGAATTTCAACTTCATAACATGATTCTATGTCTATTCCTAAGTGATTAAGCCACAAAATTTCTGGAAATTTAGTTAATATTGGGGAAGAAAGGTCCATGAGAATTTATATTTTCTTTTGAGGTTTTGGAATGGCAATTGTGGTCCGATTTTGGTGTTCTTGCTATGTATAGAAACGTGAGAGGATAAGGGTTCTAATGATGTAAAAAAATTTGGATTCCGAGACGTGGGCTTGGGGATCGGGTTTGGCCGAAATTTGATGATTTTCGATTAGGTTGTGCTCCATGAGTATATTTTAATGATGTTGAACTGATTTTGGCTAGATTCGGTGCAATCGGGAGCCAATTTGAGGGACAAGTGCATTGCGGACTAGTGTCGCGGCTCGGTAGAGGTAAGTAATGGTCTTAAATTTTGTCCTGAGGGTATGGAACCCCGTACTACATATTTTCTCAACTGAAATTGGAATGACGCACATGTCGTATGACGAATATGTGGCACGTACTAATTTTTGGATTTGACTAGGTTCTCTCCGCGACAACTAATAAGTTGTGTATTTACTCAAAAACTTGTGTTAAATTATGTTTAAGATATTTGTGAAATATTTGGGCTATAAGCCGTGTTTGGGGCCTCGTGCCGATCTGTTTAGACCCTTTGAGGGTGTTTTACTGCTGTCTTTCCTCACTACTTGTTGATGGTTTTACTCAACATCATTATGCATACTGTTTTATTTGAAACTCAGCCTGATTTTCACTACATGAGCAGTAAACTGATGTTTTCGGGTCGAGTACCCCGTTCTATTACTTCGCCCAAGGGGCTTTTCGAGTGATTCCACCGAGTGTGGCCGAGGGCCAAGAGTGATGGTGAGGTGCTGAGTGATTGTGAGGTGCTGAGGGATTGTGAGGCATGCCCGAGGGGCTGTTTATGAAACATGTTTTCACCCGAGGGGCTACTTATGATTTTACTACATCTATTGCATACCAAATATTTGTTTTAAAGTTACTAAAAATGTGCATTTCTTTAAGAACATTTATGAAGTTGATTTCGAAGGCATGATGATTTCGTATATCTATGTATACTATTGGAAAGTAAGGCTGTGTATATTGTGACTTATTGTGACATTGATTTTTATGTGATTCCTTGCTACTTAGACTTCATTTATCTCCATTACTACTGAGTTGGCGTACTCACATTACTCTCTGCACCTCTGTGTGCAGATTCAGTAGCAGATATCGAGCATTAGCTCATGTATATATATATATCACAGCGGAGCCGGATCGTGGGGATATGGAGGTAGTTGTTCAGCGTTCGCAACATCTCTGTTTTCCCTTCCTGTTGTACTTAGCTTTGATTCGGAATTTTTTTATCTTAATACTTTATTTTGGCTTATTTCACTAGATGCTTATGACCTTTTGGCTCCGGGTATTGGGGATGGTAGTATTGTATATAAAATTTGTCCTATTGTATTAAGTAAATTTCTGTATGTGATTATGAAATGCTTTAAACTTAAATGAGATTTTCAAAAGAAAAATGAGAACACGTGGTAGTCGGCTAGCCTAGTTCCACGATAGGCGCCATCACGACTGGTTAGGATTTGGGGTCGTGACAAAAACTAAAGAGGAGAGCATGAAACAATACGTGTAAAGGTCCAGGACCTATTAGCGCGATTTTGGGAGTGGTTGATTACTCATATCCGAAGGGAAGATAACATAGAAGCGGACGCATTCGCTAACTTTGATCATCAACAGAAATAAAGGGATCGGAGTCCGGGACGATAGTACAACTGATGAAGTTGGTTCTGGATACAGATAGCTACTATGAGGTAAATGCGACTAATTTGGTCTGGGACTGGAGGAATGAAATCATCAATTATCTCAAGCACGCGAAGTTGCCCGAAGACTCTAAAGCGTCCTGGGTGCTGCTCGCCAAAGAAACATGATATAGCTTCAATAGAGGCCAACTGGTTAGAAAATATATCCATGGCATTGGCCCGATGCTTGGGGGCATGTGAAGCTAACTATGTTATGCGAGAAGTCCACGAAGGGATATGATACAATCAATCGGGCACAGATTTCTTAGTGCTTAAATTGGTAAGGGAAATATATTATTGGCCCCGCATGGAACAAGATGCCAAAAACTTTGTATGAAAATGTGATAAGTGCCAATGCCACGCAGCGTTGTTACATCAATCGACAGAACCGTTGCATTCGGTTCTGTCCCTGTGGTCGTCAATGAAATGGGGGATGGACATCATCGGGCAATTTTCGTGGGCCCTCGAAAAGGTAATATTTCTTTTAATTTTGACTGACTATTTTTTTAAGTGGGCGGAAGCAGGTCCTTATTAGAAGATCGGTGAGCGCAAATGGGTGGATTTCTTGTGGGAAAATATAATTTGCAGGTTCGGAATACTAAAAGAGATAACATGCAATAATGGGCCACAATGTATCGGTGCAAAAATCACAAGATCACATATTCACCCAACCACCCAAGAGCAAATGATCAAGCGGAGTCAATGAAAAAAGTGATTATACAAAACCTCAAGAAAAGGTTGGAAATGGCTAAAGGTCATTGGCCCGAGGAATTATCCGGAGTTTTATGGGTATACCGAAAAACGGCCAAATCGAGCACAGGAGAAACTTTTCCCTTGTGTACAGGGCAGAAGCTTTAATCTCGGTGGAAGTAGGGGAACCCACCTTGAGATATTTCCAAGTAGATAAAGAATCAAACAGTGAAGCAATGTTAGTCAACTTGGAGCTACTCGATGAGTGCAGGGGCTTGGCACATGTAAGAATGGAAACCCAAAAGCAGAGAATGGAGCGGTATTATAATCGAAGAGCCAATCTCCATTATTTCACAGTAGGAGACTTGGTCATAAGTAAAGTAACTCAAAGCACCAGGGAACTCAACGCAAGGAATCTAGGTATAACATGGGAAGGCCCCTACCGGTTTCAGCTGTCACCGGGAAAGGTTCATATGAATTAGAAAACCAAGATGGAGAAAAGTTGTCCAACAACTGTAACGTGACACATCTTAAAAGATACTATTGCTGATGAAA
The DNA here is from genome assembly GCA_005239525.1 of Nicotiana knightiana. Lineage (NCBI taxonomy): Eukaryota > Viridiplantae > Streptophyta > Magnoliopsida > Solanales > Solanaceae > Nicotiana > Nicotiana knightiana. Next base: position 30,062 of record ML418909.1, on the reverse strand, counting down.
ATCACTTGAACTGAAAGTATGTGATGCACTCTTTTTCCCTTCGTCCAGATTTTGTCCCAATTGAATTTTTCTGGCAGGATTTTTAACGAGGCAACAGAAAGCATACTACGAAAAAAGCTACAACAACAAAAATAAGACCTTTAATATCAAGGCACACAAGAAAAGATCCACTCTAGGACGGTTAAATAATCTTTTGCTCTATAGCAAAATTCTTATCAGGAAGCTAAGTTTTCTATTGAGCAAAGGTTACCCAACCGTTCACAAGTATAAACCACTAGAGGGTTGTTAGATAGTCCTTAGCTTGATAGCATGAATTCCTGAGGGGAAGTAAAGTATGTTACCGAGTTAAGAACTATCTAGGAATTCATTAGTGGGATCCTCGAAGGTATAAGTCTTCCAGTGTTCCAATTCGCATTCTTCGCGTTTGAACACTAGGGGAACGATATGAGGATACAACAACAATTACTGCAATGTCGACTGGGAAGTGAAAACCGGAAACATAGTTGTATCATCGGGGGTGGGGACTGCGCGACCAGCCCCGTAGAAACAAGTTGTACAAGTTAGCCATAAGTAATGGCAATTTCTTTTTTTAGCATAACAAATGCTTGTGTACTTTTTGAAAATAGAAGGAATAAAATGAAGTCCTTTTGTTTTTATCTTGTTTCTTGTTTGAAAGATGAATTAACTTTGTTATTTGAAAGTTAAACAAGTACTTCAAATGCTAGTATCATAATGAACAAGAGACGTCCTCTTCAAGAGCACCGTAAACATAAGAGGGCCCTCTCTTACAAAAACCCTCACTTTAAATGATTGATTTCGGAAGAACTCATTCCCGGAATCAAAATGCTTTCGGGAAAAATACGCCCAAGGCTTCACATAATAAGACGCAAACAGTAAAACTCGGGCAAAACTCTTAAGCAAAAAGAATAGAATGCAAAGATTAAAACTTGCGTAAATGTTCAAACAAAGGAAAGACTCAAACAATACTTGATCAAAAAAATATTTTTATTTACAATAACATGCCAAAATGGCACAAATACAAGAATCGGAAAAAGAAAAGAAAAGCTAAACTGCAGCATCTCCAGAACCCGGAGGAAGAGAAGTTTTCGCGCCCCCAGGGGAAGTGGATAGATCTGTTGATGGATCAACATTTTGGCCTTCGCCAGTTAGGCCTTCAACATATTCGTCTTTCGATTTCTCTTTAGTTCCCGAAGTTTCAGAAGCGGAATCGGAAGAACATAAAGCAGCAGGCTCTGCCAGGAGACCATTTTTAGTAGCCAACTGAAGCTAACTAGCCTTAGCAATTTCAACATAAAAGTCAATAATACCATCATTGACCTCTTCCAAGGTTTTCCTCCTCATGCTATGCATAGCGTAAGTTTTCTCAACGATGAGGGAAGCCGCTTGACATATAAGTTATTCTTTGAGTTAGGTCACCTAGGCAGAAAGGATTTCCGGGCAGATCTAACGGATCTAAGGTAACATCAAGGTCGCTGACAGTTGAACCAAATAACCTATTATGCTCGATGGTATTCCCATACTTCTCCTCCAGCTGGGTATGTATCGCCCTCGCAGCAGCAAGTTATTCAGTTTTGGAGTTAAAAGGTACCTCTAAGTTAGTCAATCTTTCAGTGGAAGCAGTCTCTCGATCGGATGCATCAAGAACAAAATTATGAACTTCAATTCATTTGTCCTTAGCCTCTTCAAATTGAACACTCATCGGGGCAATCTCTTGGCTAAGGGTCTCTACTTCTTGCTCGCTTTGCTGCAAACGAGCCTCCAATACAACGACCTCAGTGGCTTTGGCTTCCAATTCTAAGAGGCGAGCGATAATTTTCTCCCGCTCTGCCAAAAACCAGTGCATTGGGAACTCCCAAAAACGAAGAGAGCGACTGGCGCTCAACCGAGTGGACCCGGTCGAGAAGGCCTTTTTGATATTTTCTACCCAACTCATTATGATCAAGAAAACAGATTATTATTAATTATACAACAGGAATATTTTTTAAACATTTCCAAATCGATTCAATTGTTACATCATTGGTAAGTTTTTCAAAATTACATACACTTTTCAATTTGAAGGAACAAGGGTCCAAAACACAACATAACCCAATGACCCTTCCAATACCCATATACATCCCACATAGTATCTACGAAGCCTCTAAAGATGCAAAAGACAGTCATAACAACAGCGGCAACAAGGCCCCGGCTATACCTCAAAACGTGGCAAACATATAAACAAAAGATGTACTATATGACCCCAGGAAGAAATGGGGCTCACCAAGTCTACTGGGAAGATGATGATGATGCACTACTAGCTGCGATCAACACTGTTTGCTATAGAACCACCTATATTCATTTGAAGATGTAGCGCCCCCAACAAAAGGGACGTTAGTACTGTCGAATAGTACTAGTATGTATAACTAAACACCATCTTATTAGAAAGAACAATAATACAAGAAGAAATAATAATGGAATCAATGGAAACCTTAAACAACACTACACCATCAAATTAAGGATCACATAAGCTTTCGAGTAATTTTCATAGCTTTAAATTGGGACCTCATTAGTATCAATACCTCATCATTCACAATACCACCGTACTTTTATACAGAGTCCGATCACGACCTGATCGGCTAGGTCATCCCATTGGAGTCATTCACAACAATAACAATTCCAGTTTCAATTTCTAATTTCTATTTCGAATTTCAGTTTCCAGAACAGTACCACCATGTGTGCCGCATGGCATCCGATCACGGCCCGATCGGCTAGGCCGTCTCAGCCAAGGCATTACCATTTTCCATTAATCCTCTCATTCCATATTTCTTTCACATCTATCAATTCATCAGCACTAGTGGCCACAATCGTTATATCATACCTATGTTCTCGGCCGTATTTCATAATGCAAGTTCTTTCCCACATTTCACATTATTATCATTTTCAACAAATAAGCCTTTCAATTCAAGATATTGAGTATACATGAGAGCAATTACAGATCATAGGTAAGTAGAGGCCTTCACATACTTTAGCATAACAACCTTTATTCAAACTCGACTAGAAGTCTTGTCATTTTAGCACATATTCCATATCTTTAACACATCCTCAAATGAAAAGATAGCATAGTGGGAACATTGAAATACATATTGCACATATATTCTTTCAACACAAGAACATTTGGAATAGGAATTTATACATCAATCAATTTTGGAACTTACACCAATTGCATGGACACCAAGGGGGTTCAATTCCTAAGAAGAAGGGAGATTTAGCCATACATACCTGAAATTCTCCCCTTAATAATACTACGGCACCCACCAGACTAAACAACTTGAATCTACAACAATGCAACACATTTTTAACTATATTAGTAAGATTTCTATACTTTAAGTCATTTAGACTTTTTATCAAACATTTAATGTGCATATCTCTCTACGACATACTTCAATAGAATTTCTTCACTTAAAAACCACCTTTCATATCAATGATTCACCTTACCATCGTCTCTAGGTCATCCACAAGTTCCATTAGCATATGCATGCCCGACAATTCACACCCAAACCATCAATCTCCTTAATTAACCCATTTCACAATCTCTACATTATCCACACAACCTAGGTTAGGCACTTATGGCTTCTAATCACCATCCTATAAGTCCTAACATATATTTCATATATAAATAATCATCATAGAGTAGTTAGAGATGGTAGACATACCTCTTGTAGTAAGACTCTAGAGAATCCCCACTTGTAGTATTCTTGACCAATTTGAGGATTTGAATGGAAACCTATGGATCTTTAAGATTAATCCTGGTTAATATAAGTGTTTAGGAGTAATAATCAACTCGAAATACTCCAAAAAAATTACCTTGGTTCATGGGAGGGAAGTATTGGACGGATTCCCCTTGATAGAACAAGCCCTATCTCAAAGAAATAACTTATACACTCTCCCTACCCGGCCTTGGGGGTATTTATATGTCTCCTACGTGCACATTTGCGCACTTGGGCATCTGGCCGTGCACACAAGGCAAAAACTCCCAGATATGCGCGGCCCCACACCTGGGCGCGCATATGACATAGGTCCGGTAAAATGGCCATATCTTTCTGTATGCATATACAAATGAGGAATGTTTTGATGCGTTGGAAACTAGACTCAAAGGAATTTAATTTAATAGGTATATCACCACTTTAATCTTTATATTTTGGCAGCAACATGCATTTGAAGTCGGACCTTGTGCGAATTTTTCCTCAAACTTTACCCCATTGCATAGTTCCCAACATGTATTAGTCCTAGGGATATCATTAGGCCCTCAATAGTATCCAATACAACTCCTAAATGTATTATCATGATCATCTAAGTTTTTATAGTCCTTAACCCCTCATGGAAGGCAAGACGACACTTAAGCGACTTGAGAGTGTGCATGTGGTCTCGAACTAATAGGGAATTTTTTTTGAGAGGCCTCACATCCTCCCCCACTTAAGATCATTTATCCTCGAAAGAGGGTCAAAGTTCACTATTAACATCTGATGCGACTCAACTGCCATACCACACACTAGCAGTCCCAAATTAGACTGACTCCCTAAAATTTACTAAAATTTTCCCAGAGTTTCCTCTGTAACGGGGCCTATCCTCCTGTCAAATAATCCTAGAAACCAATCCTAACAACATATACATAATACAAAGAGGCAACACAATATAAAATAATACCAATCGTGGCCTCATAAGAAATACATTACTAGAAAAGGAACACTATTAACATCAACTATGCAGGTGATACAAAATTCATAGAAGGTAAGCTTTCAACATCTTCATAGGACACAAATATTTAATTACATAGCTATCCAAACAAGTGAGGGTACTTCTTCTTCATTTCTTCCTCGGCCTCCCAAGTGGCCTCTCAACCTGCTGGTTTTTCCATAACACTCTCACGGAGGCAATTTCTTTATTTCTTAACTTTCGGACTTGCCTATCAAGAATGACAACTGGAATTTATTCGTATGAAAATTCTTCATTAACCTCAATAGTCTCAATCGGCATAATAGCGGGCGGATATCCAACTACCTTCTTCAACATGGACACGTGGAATACTAGGTGCACTAATGACATCTTAGGTGGTAGCTCAAGCTTGTACGCCACCTGACCAATCCTTTGGATGATTCTGTACGGACTGACATACCTCGCACTTAACTTCCCTTTATTTACAAAACGCATGATAACCTTCATTGGGAAAACCTTCAAGAATACCCAATCATCTTCCTTGAATTCCAAATCTCTTCGACGAACATCTGAATAGGACTTTTGACGGCTCTGAGCAGTTTTCAACCGCTCCTTAATAATCTTAACCTTCTCCATGGCTTGATGCACGAGGTTTAGTCCTATCAATTCAACTTCCCCAACTTTGAACCACCCAATAGGAGATTTACATCTCCTACCATATAATGCCTCAAATGGTTCCATCTGAATACTAGCATGGTAGTTGTTGTTATAAGCAAACTCTATGAGTGGAAAATGATCATCCCAGCTACCTTTGAATTCAAGAACTCAAGCACACAACATATCCTCAAGCGTCTGAATAGTCCGCTCTGCCTGCCCGTCAGTTTGTGGATGAAAGACTATACTAAGATTCACTTGTGTACCAACCCTGCTGAAATTTCTTCCAAAAGCTAGATGTGAACTGTGCTCCTCGATCCGAAATGATAGAAACTGGAGTGCCACAATCACCAAAATTGAGTCAAACTTGCACGGAGTGTGAGGTAGTCCTACCACAAAGTCCTTATTGACCATCTACAATTTCTACATCGAAATATCTTGCCAAAGAGTCTGCCACATTTCTCTTCATATCATTCCACCAGTAGTCTTCCTTAAGATCATGATACATCTTTGTAGAGCCTGGGTGCACGAAATACTTAGAAGTATGAGTCTCCGTCATGATTATTTCCCTGAGACCATCTATATTTGGAAATATAGTCGTCCTTGGTACCTTAGCGTACCATCACCCATTGCTAAGATAAATATCCATGGTCTTATGTTTATGAACCCCAACTTCAATAGTACCAACAACAGATCGTCGTATTGCTTCTCCCCGACTCTCACCGCAAAAATAATTCAACCATGTTTTGTACAATGCCACTCATTCACTATAGTCCGCAAGATGAACTCCCAAACTAGGAAACCAATGAACCTCCTTGGCCAGCAGCCTTCGATGTGCCTCCAAGTGAAAACTTCCCATAGATTTCCGACTAAGAGAATCCCCATCAACATTAGCTTTTTCCCGGGTGATATAGAATATCGATGTCATAATCTTTGAGTAACTCCGGCCATCTTCTTTGCCTCAAATTCAATTCCTTATGTTTGGAAATATATTGAAGGCTCTTATGTTCCGTGACTATATCCACATGTACCCTATACAAATAGTGGTGCCAAATCTTCTATGCAAATACCACTGCTGCAAGTTCTAAGTCTTGTGTTGGATAGTTCTTTTCATGATTCTTGAGTTTCCTAGAGGCATAAACTATCACCTAACCATTTTGCATCATTAGTAGAACATATTTGTCATATTTATCTTACATAAGATCTCCTAGGAATTGAGTTCTACAATAATTTCCCTGATATGGTTACAATCTTATGTGAATACTTGCAACTTGCTGTTCTATATTTTCAACAAAAGACATTACTGGATGATTTTTCTTATGGGACCTTCTATTTCAAATGAATAACATCTTCTAGCTTGCGCACACACCCTAATAACATCAACCTGCATGACACTGCATCAAATGTAAGGTAATATTGTGCTCAAACCTTTCTTAGCCAACCTCTTTCCTCCTTATGTTCCTTATAAAATTTATGAAACCCCTCTACTTCCATTGTGAATATTCTCACGATCCCTCTTACTGTTAAACACCTCCCAAAACGCATATCAACACCCTTTATATATATTAAATTCAGGAAGAGTCACTGGCCCGAACAGGGCATTCTCTGAAACTTGAGATCCTCCTAAATTCTTCAACAACGACTTTTGGTTTTCCTCTTAAATGTAAGACTTAGTCCACCTGATTCTATCCTCGATGAGTTACTCACCTTATTCCTAGTATTGCAGCTGCCAATAGTGTTTCCTGTATTGCGGCTTTAGAGCTACCATGTTAAACATGTCTGGTTTGTAATAAGTACTCATCTTCTCTTAATCTGTCTTGAACCTTTTCCTTTTCACTTTGGGTAGATTGTGTTGTCTTTCCCTTTTTGATCGCCCTTTCTGGACAATATGTTGGTACCGTCTTCCCTTTGTAACTGGAACATTCATACCATTCCATTTTTCTCATAGTTCATAGTTGATAGGCTTATTGTGCCACACACTTGTCTGCCTCCCATGAACTCGTAATATCAATGTGCCTGGTTCATTGAGTTTATCATACCACAACTTCACCACCAATAGTCCCACTTTCCATTGTAATATGTAGACATGAGCTCCCTCTAGATCTTTTAGTTGATATTCTGTGTCACCAAAGTCGGTTGCATTATAGTTAGTCATTTATACCTTCTATTAACACTTGTTCTCTAGGCGAGTCCACCATTCTAACACAAACTATTTTACTATAACTATGACCATCTCATCTTCCCATTTCTTCTAGCCTCATTCTTCCTAGTTAGTGAATAGCTATGCACTCTTTCATATGTTACGTGGTCTTTTCCATTAGTCGGGAATTCATCCTGCTCGCCTCCTAACACTTGTTGGGATATCCGTGGGAAAGTGTGTTCATCTGCATATCACTTAACACTTCCTTGCTTGTAAAATTCTTAAGAGGCTCTCCATCAAGTCCAAACGCACTCTTGTGTTATTACAGCATCACATTTATTTCTCCCACTCGTTCTGCCTTTCTTAAAGCCTTGGAACTGTAGTTAAATCGCAAATCCATGATTAACCCATTCTAAAATCTTTCGAACTTTCACATTTGATATATAGTACTTCCTTGGGTTCCATTGTCCCTAACCCTCTAACAAGTATAAGATCCATTTACAAACATTACTCTTAGTTTCTAGGATCATTGACCCTATCATTTACATTGCCATGTATGAAGAATTTACTTTTCTTAACCTTCCACCTTCTTGGGGTACTAGTGGTCTATCATTAGCATATTCTTTCAGGGAATCACGTTATCCATTATCACATTTCTAGAATACACATGTCTTCAACAAAATATCCAAACATCAAAGCTTCATGGTCTTACTCTTATTTTATTGTACTTAAGTAGCCTCACCATGACCCTTCCTCCCCCACTTGGGGTGAATGTTTCACATTTAGACACAAGTCTTGAATTTAGCAATTTGAGGGACACATGTTTCACATCTATAGTCCTCTTGTATATGATTGACTATTATGGAGATTTAAGTCCCTGTGGTATTAACCTCATAAGTTCTCTACTCTTATTCAGCCACACAGGCTGGGGATTCTAATTCCTCGTGTCAATATCCTTTAGAAGTGTAACACAACTTCATACATTTCTGGATTCTTATAAATTTCATAGTACAAGGGTCTTCTCATTGTGGGTTTAATTGACTCTCGTTCCATAACTTCTTGTCTCCAGTGAGAGACTTACACTCTCATCATTAATCTCATGTTCATGCCTTCCATATATAACATGCTTATATAACAAATTTTCTTTTACACCTTAGGATCGTATACATGCTTCCCACACTACCCATATATGCTATTTAAGCTTATGTCTCATTTATCAAGTCAATGTCTCTTTGGAAGTAGTTAATCACTTTTAACACCTTTCTCAAATAAAGTATGCTCATTGTACTATGTACTTATCTTATATATCCATACCATTTGTTCAACATGATACATGTGTCATCTCCTTAATATTCATGCCTTTGCCCATTTTTCATGTCATATGACAACATTACTTGGAATAGACGAAAGAGTGTTTAAACTTACCTTGAACCTCAATGCACGAGTTAGAAGACAATCTTATAATCAAGTTTTATCGCACAATCTGGAGTGTTTAAGAAGGGTAAAATTTCTAAATATCCATGTAGCTTTCAACTTATAGATGTGGTCGACAACACACCGATAAGAAGGACTCTACTAGACACGGCTCCGAGACATCCTATGACACTTTAAACCCTTAGGATCTGATACCACGTTTGTCACACCCCAAAACCGAGGAGCGCGACCTTTGCTCAACCGAGTGGTCCTGGTCAAACAAAACTGTTAGACATTTTCTACCCAACTCATTATGATTAAGAAAACAGGTTATTATTAATTATACAACAGGAAGATTTTGTAAGCATTTCCGAGTTGATTCAATTGTTACATCATTGATATGTTTTTAAAAATTACATACAATTTTCAATTTGAAGGAACAAGGGTCCAAAACACAACATAACCCAATGACCCTTCCAATACCCATATACAACCCACATAGTGTCTACGAAGCCTCTAAAGATACAAAAGAGAGTCATAACACACTGGCAACAAGGACCAGGCTATACCTCAAAACGTGGCAAACATATAAACAAAAGATTTACTCCATAACCCCAGGAAGAAATGGGGCTCACCAACTCTGCTGGAAAGATGATGATGATGCACCACTAGCTGCGGTCAACATTGTCTGCTATGAAACTACCTACACCCATTTGAAGATGTAGCGCCGCCGGCAAAATGGATGTTAGTATTGTCGAATAGTACTAGTATGTATAACTAAACACCATCTCATTAGAAAGAACAATAATACAAGAAGAATCATGGATTCAATGGAAACCTTAAACAACACTACAACATCAAATTAAGGATCACATAAACTTTTAAGTGATTTTCATAGCATTAAATTGGGACATCATTAGTATCAATACCTCATCATTCACAATACCACCGTACTTTTATATGGAGTCCGACCACAACTCGATCGGCAAGGTCATCCCATTGGAGATATTCACCACAATCACAATTCCAATTTCATTTTCCAATTTCAGTTACCAGCACAGTACCACCATGTGTGCGGCATAGCGTCCGATCATGGCTCGATCGGTTAGGCCATCTCAGCCAAGACGTCACCATTTTCCATCGATTCTCTCATTTCATATTTCTTTCACATATATCAATTCATCATCACTAGTGGCCACAATTGTTATATCGTATCTATGCTCTTGGACATATTTCATAATGCAAGTTCTTTCCTACATTTCACATTATTATCATTTTCAACAAACAAGCCATTCAATTCAAGATATTGAGTACACATGAGAGCAATTACAAATCATAGGTAAGTAGAGGCATTCACATACTTTAGCATAACAACCTTTATTCAAACTCGACTAGAAGTCTAGGCATTTTAGCACATATTCCATATCTTTAACACATCCTCAAATGACAAGATAGAATAATGGGAACATTGAAATACATATTGCACATATATTCTTGCAACATAAGAACATTTGGAATAGCAATTGCTAGATCAATCAATTTTGGAACTTACACCAATTGCATGGATACCAAGGGGGTTCAATTTCTAAGAAGAGTGGTTTTAGCCATACATACTTGAAATTCTCCCCTTAATAATGCTACAGCACCCACCACACTAAGCAACTTGAGTCTACAACAATGCAACACATTTGTAACTATATTAGTAAGATTTCTATAATTTAAGTCATTTAGACTTTTTATCAAACATTTAATGTGCATATCTCTCTACAACCTCTTTCAATGGAATTTCTTAACTTAACAACCACCTCTCATATCAATGATTCACCTTACCATCATCTCTAGGTCATCCACAACTTCCATTAGTACATGCATGCCCAATAATTCACATACAAACTATCAATCTCCTTAATTAACCCATTTCACAATCTCTACATTATCCACACAACCTAGGTTAGGCACTTATGATTTCTTATCACCATCCCATAAGTCCTAACATATATTTCATACGTAAATAATCATCATAGAGTACTAAGAGATGGGTAGACATACCTCTTGTATTAAGACTCTAAAGAATCCCCACTTGTAGTTTTCTTCACCAATTTGGGGATTTGAATGGAAATCTATGGATATTCAAGATTAATCCTTGTTAATATAAGTATTTAGGAGTAATAATCAACTCAAAATACTCCAAACACATTACCTTGGTTCATGGGAGGGAAGTATGGGACGGATTCCCCTTGATATAGCAAGCCCTATCTCAAAGAAATGACTTAGACACTCTCCCTACCCGGCCTTAGGGGTATTTATATGTCTCTTACATGCACAGATGTGCACCTGTGCAACTGGCTGCGCATCTGGCCGCGTACACAAGGCAGAAACTCCCAAATATGCGCGGCCCCGCTCCTGGGCACGCATATGACATAGGTCCGGTAAAATGGCCATAACTTTCTGTATACATATTCAAATGAGGAAAGGTTTGATGCATTGGAAACTAGACTCAAAGATTTTAATTTTATAGGTATATAACCTCTTAAATCTTTATATTTTGGAAGCAGCATGCGTTTGAAGTCAGACCTTGTGCGAATTTTTCCTGAAACTTTAGCCCATTGCATAGTTCCCAGCATGGCTTAGTCCTAGGGATATCCTTAGGACCTCAACAGTGTCCAATACAACTCTTAAATGTATTATCATGATCATCTAAGTTTTTACAGTCCTTAACCCCTCGTGGAAGGCAAGACGACACTTAAGCGACTTGAGAGTGTGCTTGTGGTGTCGGACTAATAGGGAATTTTTTTAGGGGCCTCACATGAGGTAATTCCTTCCTTCTCATGAATCAACCTCTGATGGACCTCAAAAGTAAGAATGTTGTCCTACAAAGAAATAAAGGCAAAACTCAAGATATGTTTAGGCAAAAATATAAGAAATAACAAATGAAAAAAGGAATGTACCGCTGCGGCGTTGTGCATGACGTTGTTCAACAAACACTCTCCCGATAGTGGCTGAATCTTTTCCCAATCTTTCTCTGAAGCCAAAGGCTTCAGATAATTAGCAAGCTCCACCGGACGGAATAGACAGTTTCATAAAGTAGTGACCGAAAGAGTAATATTCCTCCTCCTTTGTGGATCTTCAAAAGGGGCAGGTGCGAGTGGAGATGATGTAGCAGTTGCTAGTGGAAGAGTGGATGAAGGTTGAAATGATGTAGCAATCGCTGGTGTTGGTGAATATGGAGATGAAGTTGATGGAGTTGAAGAGTGAGAAGTAGCTGCAGCAAATGCAGTACTGGTTTTTTGTTGCTCATCAGCCGAGGACGCAAGGGACCCGTACTTAACCCCAAAATATCGGGCACGAAGACTGGGACATGGAAGCGGGAGTTGTCATTTTCCACCATATTCCTCCAGAGCGTTGCTACATCATCTTCGGATGGTGTAACTAACTCGACATGTTGAGCATTCTGTTGAGTTGATGAGGATTGTCACCTTCTATGTAGAGAAGCTCCCCCATTACTAGCTTCTCGATTATCGTCGATCATCACACTGTCTATGACCGACCCGGAGGGGGGATGATCACCACAACTACCAGAGACGACTCCGGGGCAACAATATTCACCCTCTTATTTTTTTTCCCCGACTACGGAGGAGCGTCTTCTTTTTGGTTGTTTGTCCTCTGGTCGGGGACTCCGTAAAGAAACACTTGCGCCCTAAGCAGGCCCGGAGACACTTGTTCGAGTAAGCACCTCCTGAAGCAGCCTCGGCATGTCAGCAGAATCAACCAAAACTTCCTCATCTGGGACAAAAACAGGGCCCGCGGGTGGACCTGGTTCCAGAAAAAGATAGAAGGGATCAATCAATTTCTTCACATAAATAACTGAAACAAGGTGAGTCTAAATTACCATGGCTTTGGGCCGTATTTCAAGGGTCAATTCTTTCCACGTGCGGATTTCAGGCGTAGTGGCATCTAAGATCTTCTGGACCAACTGGTCAAAACCTTAAACCGTTGGTGGGACCCATCGAGTTACTGAAACAGGCAAAAGATGGAGGATCTATACAGATATAAAAGAACACCTAATAAAAGAAATATTAACAATGATCTTACGAGTTCGGTTCCATGCTTTCAGAAAGGATGAAGTCGTTGCCGGAATGATGTCGTTGGTGTAAATTGCAACAAACCGTTCCATCTACCCACAGTCGTTGTTATCATCCATGCTAGATAGCAAAGCATTGAGGCCACATTTGCTGAAATTTATCATCCCCCCCCCCCCCCC
>ML418909.1:0-16462 GCA_005239525.1 Nicotiana knightiana | reverse complement strand
CCCGAGATTTTGGGGGAATAAAGATTTATCACATGAGATAAAGATAGCTCCTATACCGTCTCTTGGCACAAGCGCCGAAGATATGCAATCGTCCTCAACACATAAGGACTTATTTGTGCGAAACATACCTGATAGCGGAGGCAAAACTCCGTAATAACAGAGTCAAGCTCTCCACTCAAAGAGAACGCACCCAAAGTAAATAGATACGTGTAAAAATATGTAAAACCCTCCCATAGAAGGGTTACTCGCTCTGATAGATCATGAGCAACAATATCCAAATCATGTCAACGGTAGTCTTCCTTCACAACTAGAATACTGGAAGAGCATATGGAAGAAGGATATCTGCCAACAGTCCATGTGCGAGGGAAAGCCGAAGGGAATTTCTCTTTGAAGTCTTTTGTTATACAAGACTTCTAGGAATGACGAAATCCACCGTTGGAGAAGCAGCATCCTCAGCTTTGTTCCTGCCCTTTGAAGAGCTAATGTTCTTTGAGAAAGAAGCCAGTTGGATGAAAGAAAAGCTTTTCCGTTGAAGGGAATTTAAGAAAGGTTTATTAATAACAAGAAAGGTTTTAGAAAAATTGAAAAATTATGGAGTATAAGGGGAGAAGGTTTATGCATATAATTAAAAGTTTTGGTGGCCAAATTCATGGCCATGATTACCTCGATAATTGGCAAAAGCTTTGCTGAATCGTGGGATGACGCGTGTTTGGGGCATTAAATACGGAGAAACGTGCGTCTAATCAACCGTCAGAAGCCTTCAAAGGGGATCATAGTAATTCCTGCCAAAATAGTGTTTTTACCAACTTCCCGGTGGCACAAAATTATGTCACTGGAAAGAAGGGGGACTATCTGTATTGGGTAAAATATGCTAAGCTACGTGGCTGCCCAAAAAGGGACACGTGGAACCTAAGACTGGGTATAGCCAAAATCAAAGACATCAGTCTTGTCTGTCACCAGAAAGAATAACGGTCATAAGGATGCAATAAATATTCTTTGCCCGGTAGCATTTAATGGAGAATATTTCACAGCATTAAGTATGTTGTCCGTTACAAGGAATTTGGAATTTATGCTCATTGTTACATCTTCATCAATGGCCCTTATAAGTCATATTAAAGATGGGCACACTCCTAGAATCTCCTTTCCTAGACGTAGCTATAAATAGTGAGCTTTGTTATCATTATAAGGACACGAATTTTCTGGCAAACTAATACTACAATCTACTCAAAGCTCTAATCAATTATACTTTCTTATTTTCTGTTCTTGTTCTTATTACTATTATGCCCGGAGGATTCACTACCAGAGTCTTTATTTATGTCATTTCGTCTTCCTATCAAGGCTAAGTGTTATATATTTCTTCAATTATCTTGTTATTTCAGGATCAAATTAATTCACTTGTCTAGAAATCACGTATAAATTCAATTGTATCGTTTTACAGGTAAACAATATTTATGTATTTTTTTAAAGATTGTAAATTTGACAGAAGATACATGCGTGGTATTTATTAATGTGGGATACACGTACTTTGCGTGTATCCTAAGACTAGTTGGTTCAATAGTACGTGATTCTCAATGACATAATTGGGAAAAATCTTTAAATTCGTCTTTTTGCCTACTGATAAATAGTTCAATATATAATATTCTATCCGTCAAAAAAAGAATGACATGATTTTATTATTAGTCCGTTGAGAGTGATACATTTTTAAATTAAGAAAAAATTTGAATTGACTTTCTATTTTAACTTTAATGATAATTTTTTATAACCATAAAAATGTTACGGTATATTTAAAATCACAAGTTTCAAAAGTCTTATATTCACATAAATGTCATAATATATTTAACATTACAAGTTTAACGAGTCTTTCTTTATACTTTAATTTCAGTCTTCAATCAAATTATATCATATAAATTGAATCAATGGAACTACATAACCTTGATGAAAGTGTGACATGCAGTGACGGTCCCAAGATTTTGTGCAAGCGGGTTCAATCTTAGAAGTATATAACTTTAGTCGTAAAATAGTACTTGTCAAGTGGGTTCAAATAAATACTTATATAAAATTCACACAGCTTTAATCCTAATTTATACATATACACAGTATTATTTTTTGGTGAAGCAGGTTCAGTTGAACCCGCCAGCCACCACTTGGGTCTGCCACTGGTGACATGACATCAAATATTAATGTTGCATGCTGTCCCGACCCCAGTTCGTCCTCCGTGAACATGTCGTGACGGCACCTAGTCTCTATAACTAGGTAAGCCTAGCCATGCGGAATAACAACATAATTTGCGGAATAATTAAGTAAAAGAAAGCTGAACAATCTGAAGGAAAGACTGTATATAAATGCCACTTGGCATATACAACCCAAAATAATACGGAAGTCTACAACATCACCCCAAAACCCAGAAACTCACGGGAACCACAGGCTAACAAAATATAATACTCTACTCTAACTCCAGAATATCTATACAACTGTAAGGAAGGATAAACTTTTCACAAAAAGCTGGAATAAGTTAGAGACTCCTGGTCTGCAGACACGACAGATATACCTCGAAGTATCTGTTGTATCTCTCAACCTCAGGGATAGTGCGCCTGAGTGGAGGTACCTAGATCTGCACATGAAAAAAAATATGCACAGGAAAGGGCATGAGTACACCACAGCGGTACTCAATAAGTGCCAAGCCTAACCTCGGTCGGGTAGTGACGAGGAAGGTCAGGGCCCTACCGAGGTCAAACAATATAATAGAGATTTAAAGTATGAAAACAGGTGGTAATAATGAGTACAACAGTGAAATAAGACAGGTCAAACAAGGCAATAACAAAAAACACAAGAACATAGTAAACACAGAATTTGTACAGCATAATAACAATGGTAACAATGAGGATCTGCCAGGATACCGTCCTGTAGTCCTTTTCTCAACTGTCCAGTGGATCTCCCAGGATACCGTCCTGTAGGCCATCATATGTATATCCGAAGGATCTCCCGGGATACCGTCCCGTAGTCCTTTTCTCAATTGTCCAGTGGATCTCCCTGAATACCGTCCCATAGTCCAGCTATCAATGTGCAGGGGGATCTATCGGGAATTGAACCCGCAGTACCAAAGTAAATATGCAGGGGGATCTATCAGGAATCTAACCCGCATTCCCAAAGTAAATGTGCAGGGGGATCTATCGGGAATCTAACCCGCAGTCCCAAAGTAAACAATAGGGGGGGGATCTACCAGAATCCCACACTCGTGGTCCTAGTGTAAATACGCAGCCACAACAAGAAGATATTCAGAAATAGAGTGAAACAATACAAGGCAACAAATAGTTCTAGCCTAACATGCTTCACGTAGTACAATTTAAGCAAATAGGCAATTTAGGGAAACTAGGCATGCTTTTCTAAGCTAACATAGACTATAATTACAAGTGGAATAAAACAGGTAAGAAAGAAACTCAGTCTAATTATTTAAAGTAAAAATCAGATTTTCAAACATTAGCACAAGTACGCGCTCGTAACCTCACGTACAAGGCATTCAATTACCAAATATCACATCCTAAGGGGAAAGGTCCCTCACACAAGGTTAGACAAGCCACTTACCTCGAACCGGCTCAAAATCAACTTGAAACCACATGTTTTCCACGAGTATCCGACTCCAAATGGCCCAAATCTATACAATTCAATTACATATCATAAATAACATCTCATGCAACTGATTATACTATTTAATTCAAGCTAAGGCGTGAAATTATGTAAAATGACCAAAACACCCCTCGGGCCAGCATCTCGGAATCAGATAAATTTTTCTTTTTCAGAACCCTCATAATCTCATGAGTCCAACCATATAAAAATCTCTCAAATCGGAGGTCAATCACTCACTCAAAATTCAATAATTTGGTATATGAAGTCTTACCCATTTTCCATGTAAAAATCTGAAATTAGAAGAGGAATTCGTGATTAGGTTAGCGGATCATAAGCAAAAAGGAGTTTAGAATCATTACCCAATCGTTGCCTCTGAAAAACCCTCAAAATCTCTCTCAAATTCGAGCTCTCAAGCTTGAGTTTTGGTAAAAAAAAAAAAGGCTAACCCTCGGATTTGGGTCTTTAAAAGGCTGCCCAGGCATTTGTTATATGCGATCGCAGACAAGGAGTCGCGATCGCGGAGAGTAAAGAAACACGCACCTGGAATCATTCTATGCGATCGCAGAAAGCAGTACGCGATCACGAACTTTGAGGACCCAGAGCTACGCGATCGCGTACCTGGTCATACGATCGCGCTGACCAAGATTCCAACACACTACGATTGCAGACCTTCTATTGCAATCATAGAGAACAACCGCAGGACCTCTGAATTTTACCTTATGCGATCGTGGGTGAACCCTTGCGATCGCAGAGAGCAAAACACAGCTGAAGGAAAACCAGAAAAACCAGCAACGACTTATAGGCCAAAAATTCCTGTTTGAACACCCGAAACAAACCTGAGGCCCACGGGACCTCAACCAACACTACCAAACAACCCTAATACTTCATTCAAACTTGGTCGAGCCTTAAAGACACATCTCATAACATCAAAATCATCAAATATGCATAGATTCAAGCCTAAGAACTTATGAAATTTCTAGAATTCACATCTGATGCCGAAACGCATCTAAACTCGTCCGAATGACCTCAAATTTTGCACACATGTCATAAATGGCATTACGGACCTTGCAGTCGCTTTCAGAATTCCATTCCGAGTCCGATATCAAAATTTCACCTATCGGCCAAAAACTCCAAAAATTCAAACTTCGACATTTCAAGCCTAAATGAGCTACGGACTTCCAAAATACATTCCGAATATGCTCCCAACCTCGAAATCACCTAACGGAGCTAATGGAACCATCGAATTTCCATTCCGAGTCCGTCTTCACATTGCTCCGACTACAGGCAACTTTCCAACACTTAAGCTCTCATTTATGGACTAAATGTCCCAAAACTCTCCGAAACTCAAAACCGAACGTTCCGACAATTCAATTAAACAAAAAAAGACTTGGGGAAAATAGTTAACAGGGGATAGGGTCATTAATTATTAAGACGACCGGCTGGGTCGTCACACATGCATAGTCCCAGAACCTATTTGTGGTTCTTTTTGACAAAAAAGACGAAAATGCGTGTCAAAAAAAAGAGTTACCTGTCTATGTATAATGCTCTTTTAAAGAGAGTTATACTTTAACAGACGTTAACGTATAACGCTCTTTAAAATAGCGTTATACCTATAACGCCTTTACAAACAGCGTTGTACATGTATAACGCAGTTATAAATAGCAGTATACCTGTTTTGTGGGTCCACCAATAAGTCTCCTGCGTTTAACTGACATAACAATATTTCAAATAAGTATAGTGCCCTTTAATAGAGCGATATACCTAAAAATATTTAGCCCCCCTCGAGCTAGGCATTGCTTTATTTAAAGGCGTTAGGATTTTACAAAAATCCATTCAAAAATATTCGTAACTCCTATTAAAAATTTTCTTCTATTAAATTCTCAAGCATGTTTTTCATAATGTCTGAACAGCAAAAAGTAAGGGTTNGGGGGGGGGGGGTGAGTATGTGGTGGAGAATAACACTGTGAACTATAGCTTATCTCCAAAGTGTCATGTTAATTGGCCACTTACAATAGAGTACGATACATTGATATCGTTGTTATGTAAAAAAATGAGTGTGAGAAAACGTTCGGTGAATCTTAAAGTAACTGGAAGATATCTGTATTCTGTCACTCTACAAGGGGTTGCTTGTTACGCTGAGTTTAACATCGATGATGATGAAAGTTTGAGGGATTTTTTGAAGACTCCGAAAGAATACCGAGAATTTATTGTAATAAAAATGTTAAAAATGTAAGTCAAGATTGAAGACATTCGCCATAATGAGGTTGAGCATAGTAGGGATAACTCTCAGTCATCGGGTGGTTATTTTGGAGCAGTTTTTGCCGGACAGTTTCCGGCTGAAAGAGTTTGGCCTGATTTAAACATATCACCACGGGTGAATGAGGAGCGAGGAAATAATTTCTCTCCTGCTTTACATAATCCATAAGACGAGTGGTAACTTCAATTTTCCATTGTGTTACGATGCATATTTTTGTTGTATTGAATTTGTATTAACGCTCATATATTCCACATGGGGTACTGGCCAGATATGAATTTTACAAGTTATGAACCCACGCCCAGTTGGAATATGCCTAGTTCTGGTGTGTTGGATCATGGTGGTCCATTCGGGAGTCATCACCAACAGAATAATGTCCATCAAGGAATGTCAACACATTACGACTTGTACGCGAAGTGATATAACTATATGGAAATTATCTATTAATTTGAGTAGCTTATTATTTTGTTATTTGTGCAGTGAAAACGAGCAAGTTGAACCACTTGTACTGACTCAATTTCCCGAAGAAGACATATTAAATCGAGATCTGGCAGATGCACATAGTGAGGAAGAGAACAGTGATTATGCAACAATGCCGATGATTCCGGAGATGACATACCCTTCCCTCGTGAGGATGGTGCTGAGGAGGAAGAGAATGAAGGACCTGGTTTGACAAGGGAGTATGCTCCACCCCCTGTTAGACCAAGAGTGTACGAGTCCCAAGTGTCGTTTCATTCAAGGAAGATTCCCTACCTCGATCATTTGTCAAGTATGCCGGATGTGGATGATATCACAAGGGATTTCGTTGAAATTCGGACAGCAATGTAGGATGATTCTAGACCAACTGTGCTGGAAAAGGTCATGATTTAACCTGATAAAGCGTGCCTAAGCAGGGCGGCAAAAATGTACAGCGTAAAAGAGTGTCGTGAGATGATGGTATGGGAGTCAAGTACGGATGTATACAAGGTTGTTTGCCGTAGATGGTTTATGGGCTGTCGTTGGATGCTGCATACGAGCAATAAGAACACAGGTATGTGGAAAGTGGTTAGATATATTGCCACTCACACATGTGAAATGGACACATTCAATGGGTATTACTACAACTTGGATATTGACTTGATCTCTCTCGTCCTTATTCCACACCTTGAAGCATCCATAAGGTATAAAATCAAAGAGTGCATTACATCATTCCACCAGGTATAGGGCCATATCATTACCAAAAGAAAATCATTTCTCGGGCGCAAACGTGCGTTTGAAATTGTTTATGGTAATTGGGATAAGTCATTTGCAGCTCTACCCAGGTACATGGCCGCACTGCAACACTTTAACCCCGGGATAGTTGTTGAATAGAATATTGAGCGGAGTCCGGGAAGACCAGAATATATATTCAATTATGCGTTCTGGGCATTTAAACCAGCAATTGATGGTTTTCCACATTGCCGACCGGTAATATCCATAGACGGCACTCATGTTTATGGAAAGTATGATATCAAGTTGTTGATGGTCGTTGCAGTAGATGCTAATGGACAAATATTTTCTCTAGATTTTGCTATTTGTGCCAATGAAAGCCAAGAGACGTGGACGCTATTTTTGAACCATTTGAAAGAGCACGTTGTCAAACAGCATTCCGGTATTTGTCTAATATATGATCGGCATGGTGGTATATTAAGTTCTGTAGAGAATTTGCCTGCATGGCAAGAACCTTATACCTACCACCGTTACTGTGTGAGGCACCTGAAGGTCAATTTCCAGAAGGCACATCCCAATAAGGATCTGCAGGATTTGATGTGGATGGCAACAACAGACCACCAAGAGCATAAATTTAGGAGGCACATGGAATCTATCAGGCAGGAAGACGAGAGAGCATATCGTTGGTTGATGCGACATGAGCTTGAATTGCATGCGTATGGTGGAAGAAGATGGGGAATTCTAACTACAAATGTGTCAGAGTCCTTCAACGGGTTATTGAAGTCGGTAAGAGGATTGCCTGTCACTACCATAGTGTGGATGTTGTTCAAGCAGATGGCGGAGAGGTTTGTTGAAAGGGTTGCAGCTGCAACGTCATTGATGGAAAAGGGTGTGAACTTATGCCATTGCCGATGAAGAGATTTGAGAAATACAGGCGGTGAGCACATTGGCATTCATTTTTACAGTATGCTCACGACAGAAATGTTTTTGAAGTTCGCACCACTATCCATCAAAACCGGGGGAATAATGTACATGCCATAAATGAATCTATAAGGTTATGATCTTGTGGGAAATGGTCCATCTGCCACATGCCGTGCTCACATGCTATCAGGTGCTTTCAACATGTTGGTTTAGGGCCAAACAACTACGTTGATAAACAATATAGTTTTTCCGCGTACTTAAACACCAACAATGGGCAATTGCATCCAGTGGGTGCTTAGCATTATTGGCCCTTGGAACCATTTAAAATGGTTTGTAACAAAGAGTTTTTGCGTCGAATATAGGTGTAGAATAGAACGTGTATACGGAACCAAATGGATGTTAGCGATACCATTTATGCGCGCAAATGTGGTTTATGCTCGCAAACAGGACACAACCGTCGAAATGTCCTTCGGCTGGTTTGGGTGGCGGTGGTAATCCAGCTCCTGGTGGGATTTCTTCTAATGTGTCCAACTATCAAGGATACATGTAGTAACTGGGTTTCATAATTTAGTTGTAATAAGTGTATGTACTTGTTTATGTTGCAAGAGGTATCAAATAAATTATGTTTCCATTGTTGTTAAATCTTATTGATATTTAACATTTTTCAGTTGAGTAAATAAATGAATTTCTCCCTCCCGTTCATGTAATCATAAATATGTGAATATATATAGCGCGGTTAAATACTACGTTATGTGTGTTGTCTTGTCGAACTGAAAAGATGCCCGCCTGCGAAAAAGCTGTTTTGTATCCGAAAGAATCTTTCACACGCGAAGCATAGCGCGGTTAAATACTACGTTATGTGTTAGCATAGCGCGATTAAATACTACATTATGTTTGTTGTCTTGCCTATAAATAACGAGCGCATTCTAGTTATTTTCTGCACTTAACAATAACCAATAGCAAAACTTTCCATAAAAGCAAAGTTTTTTTTCGCTTTAACAAATGTCTGAATGCCTTTATGTACCAAGGTGTCAGTGCGGCAAAAAAAATGTATGATGGCGGACTGTTGGGATGATGGTGAAGTTGGGCACCGATACTGGATGTGTGTGAACATGTTTTATAGGGTTTCCAATGAACCTTTTTGCAATTTTGAGGTATGGGTTGATGAACCCCGTAAGCAGGAATGATACAAAAAAAAACTTTGTAGAATATTCATGATTTGAACAAAAGATACGAACGTGATGAGGTTATGTATAAACGAGAAATTACGGCGTTGAAGGAGAAACTAAAAGAGGTGGAAGAAGAAAAAAATAGGTTGTTGGATCAATTAGAGTGGTTGAAGAAGAAAATATTTGACTAAACAAACCAATGTATGTGTTGAGTGTTGTATTTTATCTTTATGCTTTCCATGTCATGTATTTTCATTATGCGTGGTGAATTTAAATTATGTTAAGTTGTTGTGTTTGTGTTTGTGTTGCTGTATTAAAATAACGAAGAACTAGGGAAATATATACATAATGCGCATATAACAAAAAATAAGAAAATATGTTGCTATTATTTACATAAAATAATATTTACATCAAATATAAAAAAAGAAAAGAAAATCAATGTGTCCCACAACCTGTGTGCTTCAATGCAGCCGCTGGCCTGAAGCGCAATCCCGCCTGGCTACTCTATCAGGATCATCCACATCATGTCGCCTCTTTATAGCAGGATGCGTTGCAGCATGATCATCAGTAGTGCTGGCAAGATCGGTAGAAGGTGTCGTCGGTCCAGTAAACACCTACAGAAGAATAAGTCAGCTCAGTATAGGAAAAAATATATTAAGTTACAAAAATTTAAATTATCTTACCATGATCTCGTCGGGCTCCTGAATATAATCATCCGTCGCAGCCAGGTCAGCATCGCATAAAGCGGCCTCCGTGACGGGCGAGGATCAAACCTTAATAAGAAAATTAATAAAGTCATGGAAAATAAATGAGAAAAGAAAAGTCGGGTAACGCGGCAGGACCAGGGCATATAGTCATGAATAGTATCCGTCTGGCTCTGTGAAGAAGGGGGGGGGGGAGGAATCAGGTCAGCTCGTCGGTCCCAAGTATTGACATGCGCCTCTAGCCATGCCACATATGCGTCGTCCACCCTGGAATGATCATCCCGTTGATAATGTGTGGGCTCCCATGCGGGCTCTCTCGATACAAGCTGCGGACGACCAAACTGGCGAAGTACCCCCTCCGTGGCATGATGCTCCACAATATCGAGGCACATCAGGGGGGATGAAAGTGCTCCAAATCAGTCGTCCGGCCGAGCAATAATCAGGCAGTCCACTTATCAAGTCATCGTTGTATGGTGTTCAGATGAACTATTAAATAACAATAGAAAAGGTGAGTATGTGCAACACATGTGAAGCTATACCAAGTAAACTTAGGTACACATTTACCTCGCGCCCTCCAACATATCCAACAAATCCCTGCAAAGGAGGAGATTATGTCGAGCCTCGTAATATCTTACATATCCACGCCGGAGAACCCACCTCCTAGCTAGAGGGAGAAACAAAGGTGGTACATCCGGAGGTAATGGTCGTAGAGGTGGCTACAACTGCATGAACCGCTCCTAGGCCCAAACCTAACATACAAAATTGACGTAAAATTTAAGATAATTTTTTACTAAATAGAATTGGAAGGAATGAATAGAGTATATGAATATATTGTCACCTATAGCAGCAGAAAAAATCCACATAAGTCATGCTGGGTGCCCATGCTCGCCCGGCACATCTGCCTGTACAAGTAGGCGAGAACAGCAATACCCCAACTGTACTGGGGTAAATCATCTAGCAACTGAAGATGATAAAGAAATCTCAAGCTTACTAGGTTCTCGGAAGTGTTCGGGAACAAGACCCCTCCAAACATAAGGAGCAGTAGCAACCTCGTATACTGGTGAATATGCAGATCATCTGTCTCGCCAGTGTGTCAGGATGAAATATCTCCAAATATTGTCGAACAGCTGTCAGACTCAAGCGACTGGCCCTTGAGTATGCAGTCTCATCCTGTGGCCTGAAACAAGTGAACTGCTGCAACATGTCCAAAAACTTCCCACGCGTCATCTCTCTCATGCCATGAGGCAGTGCAACAGGCAGTCCATCAACTGGCAGCCCATATAAAACCTCCACGTCCTGCAGCGTGATGGTGGCCTTGCCAATGGGCAGGTGGAATGTGTGCGTCTCCATTTTCCACCGCTCTATCAGGTCCGTGACCAAAGACCAGTCGAGTTGCAGCCGCCTGATCTCCAAAATCTTGTAGAAGCCCATATCCCGCAGGCGCTGGACTACACCGGGATGGAGATCTCTGTCCTTCATAAAATCCCACATGTCGTCCACTCTTCTGGCATGGAGAGACTGGGTCAGTAACTCTCCCGCCCATACGTGGGCGAACCTATGATCGCCCTGTAACACTAATAGATCATCGCATAAAGGTCCGGGATGCATAGGCAGCAGANTGCTTGTCAAAAAGAATCACAAATAAGTTCTGGATTTGGTCAAACTAAGTGAGACCACACTTTGATGAAAGTGTAATACCATTTTGCATGTGGAGAAATGGCAGCATTGATTTTCTTTGCCAATTGGACTGCTCTTTGCTCGAATGATTAAATTTCTGGGGGGATTGTGAAAAAGTGGGCGTGCAGTGTGCTATACTGGCTCCCATGACATGCTAGCTGTTCATATAGCTATATGGCTATTAATCAGTTAGCTCCTCAACTTGTTGTAATCTGTTGTATTTATTTTATTTTAATGTATGTGATACACATCTTCTTTTTAATATGCGAAAAATTTAAGGACTATATGTTTAAATTAAAAATAATTAACTTTAAATTTATTATTATCACAAATGAGATTATTAAAAGTAACACAAATTTTATGACTTGTATTAAATTATAAATTTCAAAATAATCTTTTTTAATTTAGTATCAATTAAACACCCTCACGTAAATTGAGACAAAAAAAGTGCATGCAAGACACCCTTATAATTTTGTGAAGTACTATAATGACTAGGGGTAGGGGTGTTCATAAAAATCCGAAAATCGAACCAAATCGAAAATCGAACAAATCGATCAAAACAATCGATACATTTTAGGTTTGGTTTGGTTTTGGTTTTGAATTATAAAAACCAATGGTTTGGTTTTGGTTTAAATTAAAAAATAACCGAAAAAAATCGAATCAAACCGACTACAAAAGTAGCTATTTAAATTTATTATTATACATATATATATGTATGTTTCTAAAATTTTATGGTATATATTAGTCATTTATATTTTTAGTCTAGTTCTTTGCTATTTAATAATCTAATTCTTTGCATTTACATTCTAGTTTGATTGGTAATTTTCTTTCGCTAAGTATAACAAAATTTCATGCTAAAAGTAAATCGATTTTTAATTGAGCACTTAAATTATTCATTACTATTTTATTCAATTATCATCAATATATCTTGGTGAATGATAAATTTCTCAAAGAGCAGTTAATTTGATAGTGTTATGTTAAAAATGTAGTCGGCGGAATATGCGTTTGGTAGTGTATGTCCCATATTTAAGGAAAAAAAATCGATAAATAACCGAAAAATCGAAAAACCAACAAAAACCGAATCGATAAAAAATGACTTAATTGGTTTGGATTAGTTCCAATATTTGAAAAATCGACTTGCTTGGTATGGTTTCTTTTTTGGGGAAAATCGACCTAAACCGAACCATGAACACCTCTAATTAGGGGTGAGCGTTTGGTCAGTTCGGTTCAGTTTGAAGAAATTCGGTTTTCGATTTTGTAAAAGTAGTAACTGAAACCGAACTGAAATAAGTTTGGTTCAGTTCGATTTTTCTAATTTCGGTTCGGTTATTTCAGTTCANACCTCCACGTCCTGCAGCGTGATGGTGGCCTTGCCAATGGGCAGGTGGAATGTGTGCGTCTCCATTTTCCACCGCTCTATCAGGTCCGTGACCAAAGACCAGTCGAGTTGCAGCCGCCTGATCTCCAAAATCTTGTAGAAGCCCATATCCCGCAGGCGCTGGACTACACCGGGATGGAGATCTCTGTCCTTCATAAAATCCCACATGTCGTCCACTCTTCTGGCATGGAGAGACTGGGTCAGTAACTCTCCCGCCCATACGTGGGCGAACCTATGATCGCCCTGTAACACTAATAGATCATCGCATAAAGGTCCGGGATGCATAGGCAGCAGATCCATGTCGTCTATTGTAAATTAAACAACATTAATTGTATGTTTGTTTTGTAAATTAAATAATTAATTTTTATAGTTATACAATATTTAATTGGATAGAGTAATAACATATGGGTTTCAAGCTATATTTGAAGCCAGTAGCACCAAGATATCCTGAATTTTTATGTGTCAATTTTATTATTTTACATGTTAGTTTCATAATTTTATATGCTTGTTTGTAAATTAAATAATTAATTTTCATAATTATACAATATTTAATTGGACAGAGTATATATCTATGGGTTCAAGTCTCTATATTTGAGGCTCAGTAGCACCAAACTATCCTCAATTCTTATGTGTATCAATTTTCTTATTTTACATGTTAGTTTCATAATTTTGTATGTTTGTTTTTTAAATTAATTAAATATTTTTTGTAAATTGGACAGAGTTTGTGATTGATCTATCATTATAAGAGATACTTAAACAACAGGGAAACTNAGTTAATTTGATAGTGTTATGTTAAAAATGTAGTCGGCGGAATATGCGTTTGGTAGTGTATGTCCCATATTTAAGGAAAAAAAATCGATAAATAACCGAAAAATCGAAAAACCAACAAAAACCGAATCGATAAAAAATGACTTAATTGGTTTGGATTAGTTCCAATATTTGAAAAATCGACTTGCTTGGTATGGTTTCTTTTTTGGGGAAAATCGACCTAAACCGAACCATGAACACCTCTAATTAGGGGTGAGCGTTTGGTCAGTTCGGTTCAGTTTGAAGAAATTCGGTTTTCGATTTTGTAAAAGTAGTAACTGAAACCGAACTGAAATAAGTTTGGTTCAGTTCGATTTTTCTAATTTCGGTTCGGTTATTTCAGTTCAGTTTTCGGTTTGAACATTATCATATTGGGCTCCTTCTATGTAATAATAGGACCGGCGAATTTGTTATTTTTTCCCAAAACTTCGAAATTGTTAGAAATATTGTGTTTATAAAAAAAATAGATTAAACTTTACACACTATTATGGATCATAAAATTCAAACATAGTGTAAATTACAACTCCGTGTGAAATCCTCTCAGTATCTATCATATATGTTATGAAAGTTTTAATAGAGTGAACGTTTTTAATATTGGGAAGTTGATGGACTTACTTAATTGGGTTGAGTCTTTGATAGATTGGACCTAATAGTATTAATTTATGAGAAATTTTCACAAACCACTATTGTTTAGTGGTTATTAGCTAGTTGTATCTATCATTTACTATATTACTTCCTATAGCTATGTTTTCAGATTGTTTAGAGTGTATTCGATGTATTTAAGCTATTGTATTCATGAATACATTAGCATTTCTAGGCGTGAAACAGAGGATTACAACTAGACACATTTTTATATTCGAGTGTATTCGACTGTATGCATGGCGTGAAACATGGGATTACAGTTAGACAGATTATTGTATTCGACTGTATTCACGGCGTGAAACAGGGGATTGCACTGTTTTTAAAGGAAAGTGAATCAATTAACATAATAAGTCCCTAATATAACTCAACAAACTCAATTATAACACACAAATTTTGTATTTTCAGTTATAAAAAAAGATTCTCAACCGAAAACACCCCAAAAACACAACAATCTTCAGAGAAATTATATAATATATATGAATACATAAATTATATTAATTAAAAAAAAAATATGAATACATTCATGGAATATAGCGAGACAGTGAATATAATGAAATACATAGAATGCAACGGGATACATTGAAATACAATGAAAAAAAAGATAATGAAATATAATGAAATACATAGAATACAGCGAGATACATTGAAATATAATAGACAATGAATACATGGAAATACAACGAGATACATTGAAATACATTAGAATATATTAACAGAAAATTCAAGTTGCTCAGCCCCCAACTACGTCGTCTTTTTCCAAGAACAACCCTAATATTGTTTCGTTGAAGCAACATCAACATCCAGTCCTCGCTCGCCGTCACCGTTGACTCCGATTGACGATGATTAGCTCATAATTACCGGCGAAATAATGGAGGTTTTTGTTGATCCGATATGTTGCGTCAGAGAATGTGGCACGCCACTGGCCGTGAAATCGTCCGCCACTGCGGTGCTGACGCCGCCCAATTTCTCCTTATTGAAGGAGGCAGCTCGGCGCTGCTATTATTCCTTACCTTCGTTGCCCTTATTGTAATGCAGCCGTTGAATATTCATGTTGGAAAGGATCCTATGGAGGTGACCATAATACAAAGCGAGAAAAATAAATATGGAAAGCGAGAAAGCATCCTACGGAAGAGAAGACATCGGGAACTAGAGAGAGAAGGGGGAGAATAGATATGAGGTAGGAGGTGTGAGCATGTGATTTTTACTCGCCGTATCGTCCTATAAAAATCTCAATAAATCAATTGATTTTATAAATATTGACTGACTGTTCAGTAATTAATTGTGAATTATTTGCGTCGCTTGCATATCCATAATTCATCTTTCAAAATCATTGAAACTCTGCGTTACGAATTTATCGGTCATAATTAGTTAAAAGATAGACGAATGACGAATATCTGACGTAATGTAGTTGTTAATAATTGATTACTACAAAAATTAATCATCCTTTATTCAATAAAACGCGGTTTGAATTAGGAATATAGAATTGGTCGTGTCATAAATGAGGATTAAATTAATTACTACATTCCTTGGTTTTTAAATTAGAGTGGAAATTAACTAATTAATCTTTAGTTAAATAAAAGAGGGTTAAAATCGGACCTGGACCAAAGCTGCCCAAGCCCAAGTCTTTTTATACACCCATACAATCCAGGCCCAAAACCCAATCCCCTACCCGGCCTGCCCCAACTTAACCAAAACGACGCCGTTTAAGCCAAGTTCAACCCCAGCCATTGATCTATCCTTGATCCAACGGCTGGGAACTAACCACCCGTTTAGTATTTAACTGCCCGAACCCCACCCATACCCTCATTCATCTGAAACCCAACCCGTGGCCTAAACCCTAGCCGCCCCCATTTCCCTCTCTCTCTCATTTCTAAACCTAAACCCTAGCCGCCCCAAAATCCTACCGTTGTCCGGCCACCGGACCCCTTCCAATCAACCCCAAACCTTCACCCTATAGTCTTCTCCTTCCCCTTAACCCCATCCCACTATCAGATTCCCTAAAAACCCACCCAAATTCCTTCGATTTCAGATCTAGGAAAGGCAGAAGACTTAGTTCCTGTTACCAAGGCAATCCGGAATGATTAATGGTTCAAAACCA
>ML418908.1:400-13031 GCA_005239525.1 Nicotiana knightiana | reverse complement strand
TAATTGATTTATTGTGATTTTTATAGGACGGTATGACGAGTAAAAATCACATGCTCACAGCTTTGTGGAGGTATTTTCATCTATTGCTTCATCCTTGAAAAAATTGACCCAGAAAGGTGCTCCATTCACGTGGTCGGACGAGTGTGAGGATAGCTTTCTGAAGCTCAATACTTTCTTGACCACAGCTCCACTGTTAGTTCTGTCATCGGCTTCAGGTTCTTATACTATGTATTGTGATGCCTCGGGGATAGGCATTGGTTGTGTTTTGATGCAGGAAGGTAGGGTAATTGCCTACGCCTTGCGCTAGTTGAAGACCCATAAGAAGAATATCGGGTGCATGATCTTGAGTTAGCAGCCATTGTTCACGCCCTGAATATTTGGCGTCATTATTTGTATGGGGGTTAATTGCGAGATATATACTGATCACAGGAGTCTACAACATCTGTTTAAGCAAAAGGACCTTAATTTACGCCAGCGGAGATGGCTGGAGCTTCTTAAAGACTATGATATCACTATTCTATACCATATGGGAAAGGACAGTGTGGCGGCCGATGCCTTGAGTCGTCGGGTAGAGAGTTTGGGGAACTTTGCATATCTCCCAACAGCAGTAAGACCTTTAGCATTGGCTATTCAGGCCTTAGCGGGCCTGCTTGTGAGATAGATATATCGAATCCTAGCCGGGTATTAGCATGCATAGCCTCCAGGTCTTCTCTTTATGACCGTATCAGGGAGTGCCAGTATGATGACCCACACTTGCTCCTTCTTGAGGATAGGTTCCGGCAAGGTGATGCCACGGATGTGACCGTTGGTGATGACGGTGTGAGGTGGATGAAAGGTCGGATATGTGTGCCTAATGTAGATGGGCTTCAGGAGTTAATCCTTGAGGAGGACCATAGCCCGTGGTATTCCATCCATCCGGGTGCTGCGAAGATGTACCAGCATTTGAGAGAGCATTATTGGTAAAGGCGGATGAAGAAGGATATCATTGGTTTTTTGGCTCGATGTCTCAACCAACAGCAGGTCAAGTATGAGCATCAGAGACCGGTTGGCTTGCTTCAGAGGTTAGACATTCTAGAGTTGAAGTGGGAGCGGATCACCATGGACTTTGTAGTCAGGCTCCTACGGACTTCGAGGGAGTTCGATGCTATATGAGTTATAGTGGATCGGCTGACAAAATCCGCACACTTCATTACTATTGGTACCACTTACACATCAGAGCAGTTAACTAAGATATATATTCAGGAGATTGTTCGTCTGCATGGCGTCCCAGTTTCAATCATTTCTGATAGGGGTACTCAGTTCACATCGCAGTTTTGGAGAGCTGTGCAGCAGGAGTTAGGTACTGAGGTGGAGTTGAGCACAACTTTTCAACCTATTTAGATACTGGAGGACATATTACGTGCCTGTGTTATTGACTTTGGGGGTTCATGGGACCAATTTCTACCACTCGTGAATTTTGCATATAATAATAGTTATTAGTCGAGTATTCAGATGGCTCTGTACAAGGATTTATATGGGAGGAGGTATAGATCTCCTGTTGGATGGTTTGAGACGGGTAAGGCTAGACTCTTGGGTACAGGTTTGGCGTAGGATGCTTTATATAAGGTGAAATTTATTTAGTAGCAGCTTCGCACGGCGCAGTCCAGGCAGAAGAGTTATGCAGATATGAAGGTCCGGGATGTATCATTCATGGTTAGGGAGAAGGTTCTGCTGAAGATGTCACCCATGAAGGGTGTCATGAGGTTTGAGAAGAGGGGAAAGTTGAGCCCCCGGTTCATTGGGCCTTTTGAGATACTTCGGATGATCGGGGAGTGGCATATGAGCTTGCCTTGCCACCCAGCTTGTCGAGTATGCATCTGGTGTTTCATGTTTCTA
This sequence comes from Nicotiana knightiana, assembly GCA_005239525.1. Classification (NCBI taxonomy): domain Eukaryota; kingdom Viridiplantae; phylum Streptophyta; class Magnoliopsida; order Solanales; family Solanaceae; genus Nicotiana; species Nicotiana knightiana. The sequence continues at coordinate 11,156 of ML418908.1, read as the reverse complement.
TGCTTCGGAAGTATGTTAGCGAACTGTCCCATGTCTTGGACTTCAGCACGCTTCAGTTAGAGGGTAATATGACGTATGATGTTTTTCTTCACGGACAAAACCGGCGCACACCAGGGTGAGACACTAGGTCTAATGAAACCCTTATCAGAAAAATCTTGCAACTGTTCCTTCCATTATTTCAACTCTAGTGAGGCCATCAGGTATGGAGGAATAGAAATAGGCTGAGTGCCCGGAGCCACATCAATGCAAAAGTCAATATCCCTTTCGGGTGGCATCCGCGACAGGTCTGCAGGAAACACCTCAGGAAACTTACGAACAACATGCACAGAATCCATAGAAAGAACCTCAACACAGGGATCACGAACATAAGCCAAATAGGCCAAACACCCCTTCTCGACCATACACCGAGCCTTCATATAAGAAATAACTCTACTGGAAGAGTTGCCAGTGTCGCGCCCCATTTTTCTCATTAAATCGGATTTCGACGTTTGACAACTCCTTTTGAGAAGGGAAAGGAATTGGTTATTTAGAGAGTCACCACAGGATTAAGGTGTGTTAGGACACCTATTGAAAATGACTCAAGTTATGCTAGTTGCGTCCCCAAAGATCGAGTAAGGGCTCAAATTGCCTCGAGGGGAATGTGTTAGGCACCCCTCGAGGTCCACAATGGTGGGTCCCGACCGAAATTAACTTATGTGAATTAGTCTGATAAATAAAGCGGTGAATTATTTAATAGGGATGGGGGTCCTATGTTTTTTAGCCCATAGGATCAGCCCGTGCAACATAAACAATACTTTGTAACTCCCCCAAGACAGGGGAATTACTCATATTATTCAGCGGGTACAAAGTATCATCTCATGCTACCTGATTACTATCTTTAAGTTTTTACCTAAAACACTCTAATCCATTCTAACTCGTGTCATATGTGTGCACTACCCGTCCCTTACCTATGGTCCTGGAGGCATTGGGACCTCTATTTTTTGGATGGTTCTAGACTCAACTTATCTTTCTCAAAAATGTCAAACTAAGCGACATAAAAAACATATTGGACTTTACATACAAAAACATATAAAGGCTCAATTTAGCCCCTACACATAAGGCAGTAGATGCACGCGAACATACCGACAGTTTATGAAAAGTACCGACAGTTTATGAAACATACCGATAGTTTATGAAAAGTACCTATAGGTAATTCTGTAATGTAAACATGCTAACAGTAATTCCTAGGTGAATCTAGGTGGCTTATTCAACAATTGACAACATAAAAAGCTCGGAATTATTACTTACTACTATAGGCATGCTTTCTAGTGGTAGTTAGCAAGACATTAGGCAGATTTCGTTTTTGGTATTGGCACAAATGATAGTTATCCTTATAAGCATGAGTTCTACTCTTAATGATAGAGGCTTTTTATTAATTCCTAAAGACATGCTTATTAAATAGGATTGTGACGATTGATTAAGGCCTATAAACATGATTTCCAAGTAAACTGATGTGAGTATGTTGTAATTTAAACTGATTATTGAATTTCCTACAAGCATGGTATCTAATGCTTTAACAAGAGACCCATAACATGCTTCACAAAATAAGTATAGGATTCAAATTAAGATAAGTTATATAGAAGAAATTCACTGATCAATCATGAATCAAACATTATACTAGTGATTAGTAAGAACTAATAATATAATGAGCACAAAGTCAATGGAATGACATACTAACAGATTCGAAAACAAACTAAGAGAAACATGTTGAACCAGTCTTAGGGGAAGATATTAGACATACTTGAAGATAGTCTTAAGTACACATGGTTAAGCAGGTTCGATCAATTTGTCTACTAAGTTAAACAAGTCTAACACACATAGATCAAGGAATCTAGTAGCATATGGAACAATTGAAATGGTAGAGAGGTTTCAGTGACTTACTAGTTCGAATGAAATAGAGAAAGGTTAAGCAATGAGGCAGTGATCATCAATAGCAGCAAACAACAATGGAGATTTCTGGCCTTGGCTTCCAGCCGACCAGGAATCAAAACAGAATATAATAGTAGTATAGAGTTTAGAGTTTTAGTAGTGAAAGTAGTTTCAAGTTCTTCGTTTATTTTTTCTTTAAGGGAAAGAGGTAAGGGGTTTAAATAGAATAAGACTAGGGTGCATAAATATGGAAATAATAAATCAACTAACTAAGGAAATAACTCAGAACATTATTAAGGTAAGCCAGAACTGACAATGCATAGAAGCGTAAGCAGTAGTCACAGTGATTTAAGGAATCAGACATGTCTGGGAAGCAAAGACTCTTAAATTAAAGGCAAGAGTCATAAATTAAAGGCAAGAGTCAGGAATTTGAATCTGACTCCGATATCAAAAAGTCCACTTCCGGTCAACCTTCTCAAAGACCTTCAAATTTCTAACTTGAGACAAATGACTCCAAAACGACCTACGGACCTCCGAATTCATACCCGGACACGCTACCAATATCAGAATCAACATACAGAGCTATTCCCAGACTCAGAATCCCAAACATAAATCGATAACATTGAAAAATGCACCTCAACCCAAATTTATGAATTTCTTCCAAAATACTAGCTTCCACTATAGACGCCAAAACGCTCCCGGGTCATCCAAAACCCGATACGAACATACATCCAAGTCTTAAATCATCATACTAACCTGCTAGAACCTTCAAATCACGATTTCGAGGTCGTTTAGTAAAAAATCCAACTCAAACCTTCCGAAATGAGAATCTTTCTCTCTAAACCAACTCTGAGCTTCCCGAAATTCAATTTCGACCACACGTACAAGTAATAATACCCGAAGTGAAGCTGCTCTTGGCCTTAAACCGACGAACGACATGCTAGAGCTCAAAACGATTGGTCGGGTCCTTACATTCTTTCCCACTTAAACATACTTTCGTCCCCGAACGTGGTAATAACTACGTTGGAGTTGTCTGAAATCACTGTTGAGCACCTACAACTCAGTTTAGCACCTTATCTCGAGCAAATTTGAAGATATTCTCTTTTATTCACACAAATAAGCTTAGAACCCATTTCCAACACCCACAATTCTCTTCCATGCCTGCTTCCAACCTAGGAAGACAGTATCAATCACTACACAATGCACCGATACATGATAGCATAACCTTGCTGAATTCACACTATGCACTGCATAACGACCATGACTATAACAACATTCTCTAATAACAATAGCCGAAATTCCAAGAATTTGATGCTCCCAATGTACACTGTGACATGTATAAATCATGTTCTAACCCTTTGCAATACCACCACGACGGAGGAGACGTGTAGCATTTCATAACCAACTGTCGTGTCAACAAATCATTAAGTCTATACTCCTGAAAAGAGCCGTCACCTCATGCTGAATCAAATAATGTCATTTGCTCTTTAATACACTTAATATAATCTGATTGCACTTATCCTAGATCCATTAATCTCTTTTCACCCAGTACGAACCACTCAGGCGAACCCCAGACATGAAAAAAGACACAAATGATGCCACAACGCTAATAAACTACAAACTCGAATGCGATACATAAGGAAAATGAACTCTGGGAGGAACTACTCAACTCACGCACTAATGTGAACTTCCCTCAGCAAACGGGAAACAAACACACAAAAACAGGATGTATAAAACCTTAATCAACATCACACCGTTGTGGCGTACAATCTGATCCAAATGAAATACCCGGGGCGGCATGCCACCCGATCCACACATAAATTCACATAAGGAGATACACATCGAGCTAAATTTCTCATTACTACAAAATACTGAATATCGGCTACAATTGTGGGGGACATATAGCTCCATAAGTTACAAAACGCAAGCATAACTGAGGTGCGATATATGATCTGAATCTCAAGAGCCATCCTGCTCACATAACTCTATCGCTACGCGGGACTTCAACTCATAATAAATTTATCAAGACGTTTCACAGCTCTCACGGCACAACATAGTTTTACATGGAATAGCCGACGACGAAATGACATCCAACGTCTGAATACTCCTCCATAAGGAGCGCAATGCTGAAATGAACACATCCGGCCTAATATAGAGCCCATATTCATATTTAAATCTATTACCACAGTCTTCATACTTGGTTTCAGTTCTTCAATCAATCAATTGACTACACGTCACACTTATAAAATCTTTCCGTGGGATATGCTCCCATGACCTTCCGCACCGGGTACAAGTCTTCACATCCATACTATCGGCCACACAAACGCTCTAAAGAAATTTCAAAATCCACAATCTGTATGCAAAGCCTCTCACACCATACACCGATCTTAGGTGAGGCGACAAACAATACTAGCTGATTCAAACCATCTAAGTCCCTTCTCGCTCATTCGAGCCCGTGATATTCCAGCCAACACCAAATGACAACCGTGATCATCAGTTTCTGAATTTCCATGCTGCCCACTGCACCTAATCATACCAATACACAATTGTACGAGAATTTCGTCATAACCACTGAACCACTAATAGATTAAGCACTTCATCATATATGAACCTTTTACTTAACTCATTTCAACAGGACCATTGCAACACGTGACTGAATTCTCATGTCCACGAGAAATACAAACCTCAAGTACAACTCTTTCGGGATCCATCCACACATAACATGCCATAATGCTTGAATACCTCCAGATAAAATCAATTACGGTGGTCGTCAAGCCTCGCACGTACCGCCACAAATCACATGCATAACTTAACACGCTGAAGGCACTGATCTTTGCCACCATCATGCCGATAACTAGAAACCTCACAAGTAGATAACCATACAATCCAATTATAGGCGGTGAGGCTCTCCCACTTAGCTTAAATCTACCATTTCAAAATGTGGAACCCACCAGGATTCTTCCTTCATCATTGACATGATCTTGCACAATTAACCCACCACATTCCTTGAAATTCCATTAGTTAACATTTCATGAACACTCTGAACCACTAGCCACATTCACATGTTGGACCTCTTACCGGATAGCCATTGGAATTCTTCGTAGAAGCTGCATCAACACCACTCGATCGCTAATCTTCTCACAGGATATAACCCACGTGAGGAACTACCTGCCGACATCTTCCAACGACGCTGCGCTAAGTACAATTACTACAAAATCGATAACCCACCCTGAGCCCGTGCTCATTTACCAGCTGCACGAGTCCGTTCACTCCTCATGGACATCAACTAAAGGTGCGAGAATACATTCCAATCCAAGTTCATGTTGTATCCTTCTTAACATCAAGCACACCTTTCTGTCATATCCAACCTTCCTCCGTATAGCAGCCATTAATCCAAAATTACGCTTGTAGACCTAGTCATTGTCCACCATGAATCCCAAATCACTGTCAAGGCGTGCAGTTATCCTACCACAGAACCCATATGCTACTCTGCCACTCTCCTACTTTGGTAAAACAATCTTTTTTAAGTAACTATTGAACTTCTTCCCCTCACATGACCTTCTAGAAATTTAACCACCGCAAGACATCTCCCACATGTCCTTCCTAATTATTCGCTGCCCAGTTGTGGCCTTAATTCAAAATCCATCTCTATAGGACACTCCATCAACCCAACCTGAACACTCCTAGTCCGATTCCCTTTCCTCCGCCGGAAATAAAATACTCAATCTATGAATCTTGGACCGAGTAAACATCATTCCAAGTCATTCACCGCTTCCATGCATAGACAAGCATCCTACCATTACACCACACTTGGCGATAGAAATGCACGAATCGACAAAACAATCAATGCCAAATCTCAAAACTTTAGGTAATACTGATACTGAGTTGAAGCGATAGAACAGCCTTCCGCAGGGGGACGACCATAGCCTAATCGAATATGTAGGGAGAAACATCCTACACCCCATCTTTAGCACCATTACAATTCCACAATCCCCGATTTATAACAAGCATTTCGCGTCGCATAAGATTGAATAGAAAATAAACAAAGGTATAAGCCTCAAAGAAGTATAATCGCATGATGAGGGATCAAGAAGGGGAGTGCTCCTAACAGCCCTCTAGCCTCTCGAAGATAGGTAAAGACGTCTCCGTACGATCCGCAAGACTCTACTATACTTGCTCATGACTTGTGATACCTAAGTGAACTTCGTGCTCTGATACCATGTTGTCACGAACCAAAATCCATTAAAGGTCTTGATGGCGCCGGACCCCGCTGTCAGGCAAGCCAACACTAAATAGTTAATTATATTCTCATTTTAATATTTTTGAAATCATTTATTTTCCTTACATTTAGCAATAAATAATGAATTTCACCGAGTCAATAATAATGTCTTTAACCACTTTTCAATACTAACTAATCTCATATACATCCTAGAACCCGGTGTCACAAGTGCATGAGCAGTTTCTAAAAAATAAAATGTCATACAATAACTGTCCAAAATACAATTGGACAGTAGAGAAAATACAGTACAATACTCTGAAGGAGACTCTGCTGGCTGCGATCGTCTCGAGAGGTGCAACTCATCTAAGTCTCTGTATCAAACATGCCGCTCTGCCAAACTAGGCCATTAGACATACATGTGCATGTGCAACAAAATGCACATCAAGTGTAGTATGAGCACAAAAACAATGTGTACCCAGTAAGTATCGCGCCTAATCTCGAACAGGTAGTGACGAGATGTCGACTTCGACGCTTACTAGTGGTCAAAATATTGAAGTACCAAATTGTGCAGAAGTATGAATTTTATAAGGTAATTTCAAACTCGATAAACAGGAAGCAGGTAAACAATTCATTTAATAATAAGAGATTTTACAAAAGTTCATATTTTATCATTTAACAATTCATCTCAGGCCAAGGAAGAAATATCACTACTCATAAATTTATAGGGCAGCAATAAAATCATGCGCAAATCATGCCGAGGACGTATAGCCCGATCCAACAAAATAAAAAAACGTGCACTGTCGAAGAGTCAAACGGCGCGAACTATAGATGCATCTATTAACTTGCCGAGGTGAACGACCCACTTCCATGAGAGTAGTGGACATGATCACCTCGCTCGCGGAATATAATTGGGAAGCGGTTACATATAAATAAAGAGTAACCCCGCTCGCGAATCATACATGTGACATAGGTACACATAGATACACACATTCGAAAAGTCAATCAAGACTTCATCATGAAAACAATTACGCAGGAAATTTACAAATTTCTCCTTTAATGGTTAAGAAAATAATGTTTAATTTTTGAAATTCATTTTCCAAGTTTGATATGCTTTAAACATTTTAAATTGACAATAAAGTTACAAGTACGGCAAGTAAGCATGCTTTTGGATCCTGGACTACCGGACTTAAGCATTATAGTAGCTACGCACGGACTCTCGTCACCTAGTGCGTATGTATCTCCCCACAAACAGTAGGACATAATTAGTTATTTCACATATGGGGATAATTTCCTCTTACCAGGTTTGAAAGGAGACTTACCTCGCTCCGAATTTCCGTAGCCGGTTATTCAAACAACTCGACCGATGTCCAACGCTCCGAAACTCGCTCTCGCTTTATTAACATTAACAAGCTTTTAATCCTCCTCCGACATCGTAACATTGATTAAAATTCTCATACGCCACTAACAAATTGATATCTACAATTACAATCTCAATTATAATCAATATGACTCAAAAATATTTATCAATATCCATTTATGGCTCTCAAGTTGGCTACAAGCCTCCTGCTCAAATCAGCTAATAGGTTCACTTACTACAACATTCAACTCCACTCTTATCATTTAATACCTATTTGAAGTCATCAATGATAGTACATTAATTCTCCAACACCGCCAAATTACTATTTATCGTCTTCCTTAACTAACATTTCCAAAATATTCAATTTGGTGATTACTTAGTTGAACACTTCCAACTAAGCTAGAAAATGATTCCATTGTTTCATCGCATCATTTAATTTCATTTCTAAAAACACTATTTATTGCTCCTTCATGTTCTCAAGAACACTATTCATGCCATGAACTAGGGTTTATGAAATAAATTATCCAACCATAACAACTTGAAACAAATATTAGAATTACCCTCACCGACTCATAAAAAATGAGCTTGACGCATTAGTATTCCCTTCCTGAAGCTTTTCCTTAAAAATCCAATGTTTAGGAAATTTGGTGTTCTTTAACAACTTGAATGATTTCTTGGGATTTCAAAGATAGAATGATGTTAATACTAGTGTTAATAGGATGTTATTAACTTAAAATATCCAATAAAACTCACCTTGTATTGTTAAGTAGTCCCCATGGTCGAATCCACCATGAAAGAACCAATCCCTAGCTCAAGAAAATCCTCAAAAATGGATGTTGCCCGTGACTTCCTTATATAGGCACAGGCGCTTCATCGAGTTATACTTTGCGCTGTGCAGGTTGTACCTCGTATTACAAGTTTTTCCCAATTGGACACCCTTTATTAAAACGTCCATAAATCCTTGTCGAAATATCCAAATGATGAACGGTTTAAAGTGTTAGAAACTAGATTCAAAGTTATTTCATTTGATAGGTTGTCCATCATATAACTCCTTAAATATTTCGATATATAAGCTTCAAAAGTCAGCTTCACGCATCAGAAATTTCTGGCGAAACCTCTTTACCAACCTTCATTCAATCAATCATATCTTTCTGTACAAATGTCCAAATGATAAATGGTTTAACTTTCTGGAATCTGGAATCAAGGGGATACAACTTTAATGTTTGGAAAAATTTCATATTCCTTATAGATTTCGATATGCAAGCTTCCAAATTTAACTCTACGATGCACCAGTTGCGGTCCAAAACAGCTTTTACAGCAGCAAATGCCAGCAGCTTTTTTTTTTGTCCGAAATCCATTCCGTTAACCTTCCGAAATCCACCCGAGGCCCTCGGGACCTTAACAAGTTATACAAACATGTCCAAAAATACCACACGAACTTAGTCGAGGCTCCAAACTACATCAAACAATGCCGAAATTATGAATCGTGCATCGAATCAAATTATGAGATTTCAAATCTTTCAACTTCAATATTTTGCGCCGAAACGTATCAAATCAATCTGGAATTAATTCAAATTTTACACACGAGTCATAAATGACATTATCGACCTACTCCAACTTCCAAAATTGTATTCTGACCCCGATATCAAAAATTTCACTCCCGGTCAACTTTCTCAAAAATTTTCAAATTTCTAACTTTAGCCAAATGACTCCAAAACGACCTAGGGACCTCGGAATTCATATCCGGACGCGCTCCCAATACCAGAGTCACCATACGGAGCTATTCCCATACTCATAATTCCACGCAGACATTGATAAAATTAAAAAAATGCACCTCAACCCAAATTTATGAATTTCTTCCAAAATGCCAACTTCCACGATAGACGCTGAAACGCTCCCGGGTCATCCAAAATCCGATCCAAACATACGGCCAAGTCCGAAATCATCATATGAACTTGCTGGAACCTTCAAATCCCGATTCCGAGGTCGTTTACTCAAAAATGTAACCTTAGTCAATTTTTCCAACTCAAAGCTTCCGAAATGAGAATCTTTCTCTCAAAACCAACTTTGAGCTTCCCGAAATTCAGTTCAGACCACATGTACAATTCATAATACCCTAAGTGAAGCTGCTCCTGGCCTCAAATCGTCGAACGACGCGCTATAGCTCAAAATGACCGGTCGGGTCGTTACAAAAAAGTAGGAATAAATTTATTTAAAAACCTTTTTAAAATTATAGAAAAATTATAAAAATGCTTGTATGTGTTTATAAATCAAATGATGATGCATATGTACTATTTTTGAAATTATATATTTATATTTAAAAAATATGAGGGAAAAATTGGGTATCAACATCTGCCTTTCTTTACCCGGGAAGGATGAAAGAGTTGTCGGGTAAAGAAATGATGACCGATTTTGACCGAATGGGGTGATTTGAAAGATATAGGCTGCAATCTGGCTTTGAGCTGCCTATATATCCCTGGTTTTACAGGAATCAGGCCATGTGTCATTATGGATCCAACGGTGGAACGAGCCGGTGGAGTTATTTGTAAGAGCAGACAAAATATTCCCGATAGGATCACTTTGGATTTGAAAATATTATAGGTAAATGAGACTGGGTAACGGATGATGATCGGTTACGTTTGATATAATTGTAGGATATGAGTATTGAGTGAAAAATGGAGCGAAGATTGCTCTCGTTAAGATAACGGTTACCTTCCGGATCACCTGCAAATTCAAACGCAATATGTGCATATAGAATGTTTTGTAAATTTAAACATGAAGTATATTCCCTTCGAACCATGAAGACTGTCTTTGGACGGTGAGGATGACGTCCTTAGACCATGATGTCCCGGGCCATGAATGGTGCGGTAAAGGATTTGCAGGCCATGAAATAGTGTTCTCGAGCTATGAAGATGGTGCCTCCGAACCATGATGTCTTTGAATAACGATGTGTGATGTAAGACTAAATTGCATAGTTTGACATGTGATATACCTCGCATTTTATGCGCATTAATGATAAAATTACACTTATTATGTGCTTAATGGAGTTATTTCATGTGTAGGTGAAGTGGAGATGGAAACAGGGCTAAAAGGATGCAAAAACGTCGAAAAATACGCGAAAGGAGGCACCCGGGTGATAGCCGGGCGACAGAGCCAAACAGCCTGCCCTACCCTGGCGTTAGCCAGGCGTAAGGGCTGAAACGCCAGCCCTACCCTGGCGTTAGCCAGGCGTTAGGGCTGAAACGCCAGCCCTAGCCTGGCGTTAGCCAGGC
>ML418904.1:57536-88772 GCA_005239525.1 Nicotiana knightiana | reverse complement strand
TGTGCTTGAAATGTTTTAAATATTCTTGGTATAACGTGTTAAGAGATTTGCTTAATAATTTGTGTACATGAGTTTAGTTTGATTGCTCGAGGAAGAGCAAAGGTTTAAGTGTGGGGTCTTGATGCGAGACTAAATTGCATAGTTTAACATGTGATATACCTTACATTTTATGCGCATTAATGATAAAATTACACTTGTTATGTGCTTAATGGAGTTTATTTCATGTGTAGGTGAAGTGGAGATGGAAACGGAGCTAAAAGGATGCAAATACGTCGAAAAATACGCGAAAGGAGACACCCGGGCGATAGCCGGGCGACAGAGCCATACAACCTGACCCTACCTGGCGTTAGCCATGCCTTAGGGCTGAAACGCTAGCCCTGACTTGGCGTTAGCTAGGCGTTAGGGCTGAAACGCCAGCCCTAGCCTGGCGTTAGCCAGGCCTTTGGGNTGTTTAGCTAACTTCTTTAATCTAGGGTTTTGGTAGAACCCATTGAGGGATAAACTTATTGTGTTATTAATCTATTTCCGATTGGTTGATTAATCTCTATTTGTTCAACTACGTTCTTGTTGTAGTTAATTGAATGGCCATCAATTAGCTGTGCCTATTTATTATGTATCTACTTGAGAGAGAGTGCATATTTAGGTAGTTGTTTGAACAACATCACTCCCGGAGTATAGATGAAAGTCATAACCGAGGGTTTAGAGGTTGGATTAGAGATAACGATACCTCGGGTGCAATCTAAAGTGAACTGTAATGCAATCTAGCTAGCGTAACTTGAGAGAGTGCGTCTAGTAAATTATCATAATTACTTGAAAGAGATTTATGGTAGATAGAGTGTTCATGATTGATAGAAACAACTAATCAAGCTATATGAAGTATCCGAGAAGTAAGTTAACCGACGGGGGAAACCATAACCTTAGATCTTTATTACAATTGTTTACACCTTAGCGTAGTTAATCTTTAGTTTTAATCTTTAGAAATAGTAATTTAAATAACCTCAAGTGACAGTTGAGTATTTTAACAGCTTGCTTGATACGTAAATTCCCTGTGGGATCGACTCTGGGCATAATACCTCGGATTATATTTGCAACACCCTCTTAGTCTTTTATTAGACATAGTTGAGCGTGATCATCTACGCCTCTCAAAGGATTCCCACCAAGTAAAGGCAGCCCCAGAAAACTAAAAAGTAGCAAACGAGACCCCACTGGTCTCTAGAATCCCAGCAGTACGAAGCATCCTCAGACACTTATCTAGAAAACCCTGGGCATCCTCGCCCTCAGCACCACTGAATGTCGGAGGCTGAAGTCTACTAATTTTCTCCAGCCTACGCTTCTCATCATCTAGCATAGTTGGAACCACGAAGTCCAGAACTGGAGCAACCGGCTGGGCTGGAACTGCCCCCGGTGTCTGAAGGCCCTGAGTAACCTGCTCAGGTGTCCGGGAAACTGGAGTCTGACTGCCTCCCCCGGCCTAAGAAGTAGCGGCAGTAGAAGATGCAGCAACTGCCTGAGCAAGGGTGGTACATACAGTCAAGATCTGAGCCAAGGTCTCCTGAAGACCCGGAATAACAATAGGCACCGTCGGTGCCTGAGCCTGTCCCGCTGGAGTATCTGCGGCAGGAACCTGATCCTGAATGGTAGGTGGACCCTCTAGTATTGGCCCGTCTGCTGCACGGGCTGGTCCCTTACCTCTACCACGGCCTCGACCGCGGCCTCAACCACTCGCTGGTCTAGCTGGTGGTTGGTCACCTTGATTGGCAGCGCGAGTCCTCACCATCTGTGAGAGAATGAAACAACAGAAGTTTAGATTTCCAAATCGACAAAATGGCACGACAGAATTCAACAAAAATGAGATTGTTCCTAAGGGTTCTGTAGCCTCTCGAAGATAAGTACAGACGTCTCCGTACCGATCCGCAAGACTCTACTAAACCTGCTCATGACCGTTGAGTCCTATGTAACCTAGGCTCTGATACCAACTTCTCACGACCCCAAATCAACAAGGGCCATGATGGCGCCTATCGTAACTAGGATAGCCCTCTAACATAATGAAATCGATATTTTTTCCGTTTATAACACATATATCCTTATATTCCGATAAAGATTTCATTTTTAAGACAAGTTCAACAAGAAAATAATAATAACCCAAACGATGAAAATCTAATACCGACCCAAACCTCTGGATTCAACTGTCATGAACACCTAGGACTATTAATACAATGTATAATAAAGTGACTTTGCTACTACAAAATTCTGAAGTATGAAAAACAAAACTATGAACTGAGGAAAGAAAAGATGGTGAGATGGGGACGCTGAGCAGCTACCTCGATCCTCGAACAAACTCCAAGCACATTCGAAAATCAACTAGCGAGATGGTCTGGTACCTGGATCTGCAGACAGAGGTGCAGGGAGTAACGTGAGTACGCCAACTAAGCAAGTAACCAAAGTAACTAAAAACTTGAGTGCAATGACGAGCATTTAAAAAAAACCATAATTTCATAATAACGGGTCCCAGTGAACACAGATAGAGTAAATCAAAAGTCCACATTTTTTCAAATACTTTGAAACTCCTGTTTTCCCCCATTTAAACTTGCATAAAACATTATATCCGAGTTTATTAAGGAGACTCGGTGTAGAATGAGTGAAAAGCAATGATCTCACAATTTATAGCCTCTCAGGCACAATGTAACTCATGAATGGGATCTCTCAGTCACTCGTAACTCCACTAGCATAGTCCAAGCTCACACTCAGCACTTCCACTCAACAGGTACCCTGATACACACAACTGCTGCGTCGGGCAGCCCGATCCAATACATTTATATATATATATATATATAAAATTGCGGCATGCAACTCGATCCATATAACATACACTGCGGCGTGCAGCCCGATCCATATAATAGTCGATTGCACCCACTGGGGAAGTGTACAGACTCCGGAGGGGCTCCTACAGCCCAAGCTATATTGTTGCGGTGTGCAGCCGGATCCAATATATATATTGTTGCGGCGTGCAGCCCGATCCATATATATTATATATTGTTGCGGCGTGCAGCCCGGTCCATATGTAATACATAACATATATATTGATGCGGCGCCCAACCCGATCCATAACTATCCTCACATACTCAGCTCTCGGCCTCACTTAGTCATCCTCACAAGCCACTCGGGCAACTCATCTCAACTCACGGGACTCAGCCTCAAAATACCTCTCAAAGTTTCAAAATAGTGTGATAACAGTGAAAATAACAACAAGTAGAAAACATCACTGAGTTCACAATTGTTCTATCAGGATAGTGTGAGAATAGTGTAAAAGTACCTCTGAGGGTCTAAACAGGTCGGCACAAGGCCCCAAACATGGCTCACAGCCCATAAACAAGTATAGATTTCTAAAATACAGGATGTCGTAAGGTTTCAAATTGAATACGCAGCTTAATAGTCGCTAGGGGACGGACCAAGTCACAATCCTTATCGGTGCACGCCTACACGCTCGTCACCTAGTATGTGCGTTACCTCATTTACCAAAACAATATAAAATACCAGGTTTCATTCCCTCGGGTTTAGAGTTACAATTGTTACTTACCTCAAAATAGCCCAAAAACTAATTTGTGGTGCTCTTGCCCCTCGAATCGGCTCCCAAATGCTCCGAGTCTATCAGAAACAAGTCAATAACATCAAAAATTCTAGGGAGACAAACCCCAATCGAAAACTATAAAAATTAGGCACAATTCCCGAAATTTGCCAAATCCGGCCCCGGACCCACGTCTCTGAATTCGATAAAATTAACACCACGAGAATCTCATCCTCCCACGATTCTATACATACTAAGAACACTAAAATCGGAGTCACAATGACCCCTCAAATTCCCATTTTAAAGACTCTTAATCACAAGCCCTAATTACCCATTGTCCTCCATAAATTCCTACCCATTTCATGACTAACAGAAGAAAAATCATCACAAACACAAGAAACGAGGTCCAAGTAACTTACCCAATTGATTACCTTTAATTACCTCTGAAAAACACTGCTCCAATCTCCAAACCTGTCCACAAATGGTGAAGAATGGGTGAAATTTTGTGAAGGCACCTTTTTATACTCTCTGCCCAGCGATTTTCGCTCCTGCAGAAGATTTCCCGCACCAGCGGTCCTAAGTGTAGACCTGCGAAAATGACTTAAGTCCGGACTTCTGCACCTGCGGCCCTCTTTTCACACCTGCGGGCTCGCAGGTGCGACCAAGCGTCCGCACCTGTGCTCCTTGTCCAGGTCCCCCTCTTCTGCACCTGCGGCCATTGCACCTGCGGCTCCCCTTCCGCAGGTGTGGCCACACCATTAAAATGGCACCAACAGCAGCAAATTCCTAAGTCCAAACCTCTATTAACCATCCGAAATCAAACTCGAGCCCCCTCGGGGCCCCAACCAAATATACCAACACGTCTCCTAACCTTATTCAAACTTAGTCGGGCCCTCGAAACACCAAAAATAACGCAAAAACACCAAAATCACGTCAAATTCAAGCCTATGAACTTTGGAATTTCTAAATTTCACCAAGGATGCCGAAACCATCAAAAACACATCTGATTGACCTGAAAATTTGCACACATATCCAAAATGATGTTACAAACCTGATCCAACTTTCGGAACTCCATTCCGACCCCAATAGCCTATTTTCCATTGCCGACCGAAAATCGCCAAAAACTAGCTTTCGCCAATTCAAGCCTAATTCTACACCGGACATCAAAACCACATTCCGAACACACTCCTAAGTCCTAAATAACCCAATGAAGCTATCCGAGCCATAAATATGCATTCCGAGGTCGTTTACTAAGAAGTCAACTCCCAGTTAACTTTTCCAACTACAAGGCTAATTTGAGAGACTAAGTGTTTCAATTCTCACCACGACCACTCCGAACCCGAACCAACCGAACCCAACACATCATAAACAGTCCAAGAAACTTATGATAAAGCATATATAGGGAAAACGGCTAAAATTCTCGGAACGATCGGCTGGGTCGTTACATATTGGGTAGTGTATAGGTCCGAAATTGGGGTTTTAGGAGGCTATATTTTAAATACTCAATTTAACAAATAAATAATTTATAAAAAATAATTAATTAATAACAAAAATGTCACCTGTTCATAAAAATGATTTATAATAATTACTTAACATATAAAAATATAAAAAGTCATTTTCTGTAGAAATAGCATAATTATGCATATATATGGGCTATAATTGTAAAATATGCAAATTTAGCCTAAGGATGCAAATATAATTATGATAAATACATCAAAAATATTTAAAACTTAATATGGGTATAAATGATGAAAATTAAATGGTAAATAATCATAAAAATTATTTGAAATGCAATTAATAATCATTTATATAATAAAATGCAAGAGTAAATTGATTAAAAACCTTTAAAAATTATGAAAACTACTTGATGATGTTCATGCACTATTTTGAAGGTATATATGTATATTTAAAAATATATGAAGGAAAATTGGGGATCAACATCACCCTTTTAAATTTGGAAAGGCTTATTTACGGTAAAACTAGTCGATCGGCTATGAAATCGACGGTTCCGTGCCTTTCCTTATCAAGTTGTCCACTTGAGGGTACCAGTCTAGACTCTTATAGAAACCCCACTCTAATATTAGGTGTGCATGCATTATGTCTAAACCTAGTATGGGTTAGAATGATATCCTCGTGATAACTCTCTAAGGAAAACGTTGTTCAAAGCCCATCGGGATTTCCATAATCCGAACGGGCACAATCATGATATGTGAATTATTTGGAGAAAACGTGTCGAGATGTTAATCATTAATGTGTAAATACTCGAATGTGGAGGGGGAAAGGGCTAACTTTATCTGTTTTGCAGAAATGAGGCACGAAGTCCCCAGGTTCGGCATGGTTCGAAGATCCCACCTTTGTTGCTAGATTGGTGGGAAAATCTCTCGCCAAGCGACAAAAACCATATGAAAAGGGTTCTCGAAAATTTACCTTCTTTGCTAGACATTCAGCCAAACAATGTACTGATCGAGGCCACTATTATGTTCTGGGATGAAAAGAGGGTTGTATTCCATTTCGGTGATATAGAAATGACTCGCCTTCTTGAGGAAATAGGAGGCTTTGCTGGGCTTCCCTTGGATAGCCCTGATCTGTTGGTACCGGAAAGTTGCAGTTCTCGAGGGTTTCTGAAAATGATGGGTGTGGCTGAAGAAGTCTTACATACCCTTCCTTTGCGAACATTATGGGTAGAGCAAGTCCTACCGTGTCTATCATGATGAGTTTGCCTTCACTTCTATGGGTTGGACTCATCGCCGGGTTTTTATGTTCATCGTTTGTTTTCTAGGGATACTGGTATCCCCAATATAAGGAGAAAGGATCCACACTCGCTTAGCTATGGTTACCAAAACCCTAATGGAAGAAATTGAGGGGCAGACTTACACTATTGTCCCAATGATCGTAGCAGAGATATATCGAGCCTTGGACCGCTGCAAGAAAGGATATAGCCATTTTGAGGGTTCCAATCTATTACTACAAATATGGTTGTTGGAACATCTTCAAAGGGGAAAATACCGTCAAGAATTTTCGCGGTGACCATAGAATGACCACATATATTTTCACTATCCAAAAAGAATGACTTTCATCCCCGACAGGTTTGCACAACCAGGAAATGCAGTAGGTTGGGTACACTTCTTTAGAGATTTGACTGACGACAAGGTCCATTGGATGTTGGAGTGGTTCCCTACTAGCGAATTCATCATCAGGTCAAGATATGCTCCTCACCTAGAGTTGATTGGTTTAAGAGGTATCTATCATTATGCTCCTATCAGATTCATGAGGCAGGCTGGGAGAAAACAAGTCATACCATGAGTTTCCAAGATGGTTCACTATAAAGCAGGTTTCCAGGGTGATTCCATTCCATTCAAGTGCGAGGCACAACACATGTGGGATTAAAAGATCATTGTGTAAAAGGATACCATCGAGCCAGATCAGTATCATGCCGGCCATGTGTATTTCTACCAATCATGGTTGGTCGATGACATAGCAGGAAAAGTCAAGCCAGGGATTGATTTGGAAAATAGGGTCATAGACGACGCTGCTGAAGCGCAAGTAAGATACAGGAGGTTACACAAAAGGATCTTTGAATTTGAGGCCAAACACTTGGAACAACACAAAGTAGACATGGAAGCAATCAATGAATGGATAGGAATCACTACGAAATCAACAGAGAGGTTGGAGTATTTCGAGCAGGGTCTGATGGAGCTTGAGAGGAAGATGAGGAAAAAGATCGTGGATTGTCAGAATACAGAGGCAATGAAGGAGGACATCTAGCAAGGGCGTATATGTTATTTGATATGCACGACCTGGGGAATCTGATCGACAGGGCTAAGAAGGCCAAGCTTGGAGAAGGTCCCTCTGGGACCGAGTAGATTAGGGTTGATGTTTACTTGTTTTTCTAGAGTTGTTTTATAATTTTATTGTAATAAGGCAAATGCCGCTAGTAACTCTTTATGATTACTGTCATTTTGATAGAGATTTGTTCTATTTATCATATTAATTAAATGATGCAATTATCGGCATTAACTTTCTCAAAATCTATATGTCGCTAGGCCTACCTCGGGCACAATGAGGTCCCCAAATTATGACGCGAATTTATAATTTCGCAATACGTGTTTAAATACTGCAAATATCCTTTCAAAGCTCCATACTGACTTGTTTACCTTTTTTGATTTTCTTTGTTTCGATTATTACCATCCCTTAAGGTTGGTTCGTGCATATTGGCATCATCAGCATACCATACCAGATCCAGAGGTCCTCCACCTCCTCCTCCTCCAAGTGATCCTAAAAGAAAGGGAAAACCTAATATGGACGACATGAGTGGTATCAGGAAAGATAACTGTACACATGCAGAGAATGTTGAGACTTCAGATGGTCGGAGTACTCCTATGCGGAATGATTTGGCTCTACGGTTGGAACAGAAAATACTAGAGTTACAAGGGGAACTTGAGCAGGTCCACAACTTGGAAAACCTCTCCCTCATCTTGAACGTCCCAGATATCAACCAACAGAACGCCCAAAACCCAATGCCTCCTCAAAACACACCAAACCAGCATCCACAGGCCTATCGCATCTCATCAATATGCCACACCTCCCCAACATCCAAATCCTCCACCAGCACCAACATCATCCAACCCAATACCCACAAACTACTACCTACCATACTCCTCAAAACACACCACAGCCTACACCTGATCCACAGAACTAGACCAATGATCACCACTACACCCAAATCCCCGAAATCCATCAAAACAACCTCATATACGTAGAAACCTTACCTCACACTTCACAACAAACCCCATACACACCAGAATCTGCCGAGAAGGACATGTTCATCAAGAATATGGCGGAGGAACTTAAGAAGCTCACAAGTTGAGTCCAAGGCGTCAAAGGGGGTAAAGGCATCGAGGATTTGAAATATGAAGATTGGTGTATTCAGCCGGACGTAGAACTGCCAGAGGGTTACAAACATCCCAAGTTTGAAATGTTTGACGGAACAGGTGACCCAAAGGTACATCTGAGGACATACTGCGACAAACTCATAGGAGTTGGAAAAGATGAAAGAATCCGCATGAAGTTATCCATGAGGAGCCTCACCGGAGACTCCCTATCTTAGTATATCAGTCAAAATCCAAAGAAGTGGGTTAATTGGGTAAGCATGGCATCGAATTTCATGGATCGGTTCAAATTCAATATAGAGAATGCTCCAGATGTCTTCTATATCCAGAATCTTAAGAAGAAGCTGACAGAGACTTTCCGCGAGTATGCTAATCGGTATAAAACCTCTTAATATGGCCCACATCTCCACACTCAAAGCAACCTCTCTCGAAGAATGGCACTGGGGGCTGAAGGGAACCCCTAGCACCAGGATAACCACTGGAAGAACCAGGCATAGATGTACTCTGAACCGATGGTGCCCAAGATGACCTCTGAGCTGGCAAGGCACTGAAAGATGGTTGCACCTGATGCGAACTATGAGGATCGTGGCCAATTGATCCACCACGATAACCTGAGCGACTTGGCTGAGCCTGCCTGAATGGACGGCCTCCGCCAGGCTGAGGCTGCCCCCCTGAAGGAACCCCACCAAAACTGCCAGATCCTCGAGACCTCTTGGCCTCCCTCTCGATCCGCTCCTGGCAGCGAACCGACTCAATCTCTCTTGCAATGTCAACCACCCCATTGAAAGAAGCTCCTGATACCCTCTCCCTTGTCAGAAAAATCTGAAGCTGATAAGTGAGGCCATCAATGAACCTCTTGATTCTCTCCCTATCCGTGGGAACTAGCCAAATAGCATGACGGTCCAACTCGGAGAATCTCATCTCATACTGCGTCACGGTCATGTCCTCCTGGCGCAACTGCTCGAACTGCCTGCGCAGCTCCTCTCTGCGGGACTGCGGTATATACTTCTTCGGGAATAGAATGGAGAACTGACGCCAGGTAAGGGGCGCGGCATCAGTAGGTCTACGCCTCTCATAGGCCTCCCACCAAGCGAGTGCAGCTCCTGCGAACTGGAAGGTAGTAAATGGGACCCCTCTAGCCTCCAGTATCTCTGTTGTTCGAAGGATCCTCTGACACTTGTCCAAAAAGCCCTGGGCATCCTCGCCCTCTGTACCACTAAAAATTGGAGGCTGGACTCTACTAAACCACTCTAACCTGCGCTGCTCGTCATCTGCAAAAGCTGGGACTACAAAATCTGGGGCTGGGGCAACCGGCTGGACTAATACTGTCCCAGGTGTCTGAAGCCCCTAAGTAACTTGCTCAGGTGTCTGGGCAGCTGGAGTCTGAGTGCCTCCCTCGGCCTGAGAAGCAGCAGTAGTAGCAGACACGGCGACGGACTGTGCCAGGCTGGTGCACACCGTCAAAATCTAGGCTAGGGTCTCCTGAAGACCCGGAATCACAGTGGGCACTGCTGGTGCCTGAGCCTCTCCCGCTGGGACCTCAACTGCGGCGAACTGATCATGAGCACCAGGTACCGCCCCGGCTGCTGAGCGGGCTGCACCCTTCCCTCTGCCACAACCTCGACCTCGGCCTCGACCTCCAGCTGGTACTGCTAGTGTCTGATTACCACGATCGGTAGCACGATTCCTCACCATCTGTGAGAGAATGAAAACAATAGAAGTTTAGTTTGAGAATTCAACAGAATCGCACGACAGAAATCAATAATGTGGGATTCTTCCTAAGGGTTATGTAGCCTCTCGAAGATAAGTACAGACGTCTCCGTACCGATCCGCAAGACTCTAATAAACCTGCTCATGACTGGTGAGACCTATTTAACCTAGCGTTCTGATACCATCTTTTCACAACCCAATTTCGGAGACGTGATGGCGGCTGTCATGGAACCAGGAAATCCGCCCTTTTTAACTAAGCTAAATTTAATTTCCAGTAAAAATATGATTTTAAATGAATTTATTGATAATACTAAGAATCGGAAGTTTTAAAAATAATATTTGAAAAAATAAATTGAAACCTCCAACCCCGGATCCGGTGTCACTCAGTCGTGAGCTACTATAACATAAAGAAAAAGAAAAGGAGAAATGGACAACATCGTCTCAAAATAAAGAACAACAGGTAGAATAAGAAAGAGAAGACGAGATCGCGATCGCTAGCTTCTACCTCAACAAATCCAATGAAAACTCTGACAGTTGCTCAATATCCACTACCGAGTCCCGGTGTACCTGGATCTGCACACAAGGTGCAGGGGGTAACATGAGTACACCAACTCAGAAGTAACGAACCCAAACTATGGGCTGAGAAGTAGTGATGGACAAAACCTCAAAAATTTTACAATAACAATATACATAATTTATACATGCTACAGTTTATCAGGATGAGTAAATATGCCAAGTATGCCAGTATACTCTACATGCCATCATAAAATATATGTATGAAACCAGTGTTGATATGCACATAGTGCTCACAACTCCCTCACAGAAGTCCACTCAGTACTATATATGGCTCTTAGGCCCAGGGAAGTTCCATCCCGGAATATGCATAACCACCGGTGACCGTAGTCACTCCGTACTAAGGAAAAAGGCCAATCCAGCCCCACGGAGAAAGTCCATCTCCGGAATACAACACTCGGACAAGATCCATGCCTAGGGACGATCCATCCCTCAAATAACATCCACTTCGGACACGATCCATGCCCATGTAAAATCCATCCCGCACATAACATCAACTTCGGACAAGATCCATGTCCAGGGAAGATCCATCCCTCATCATCAATGTGCTCACCGGGGGTGTAAAGACTCCGGAGGGGCCCTAGTGGCCCAAGCGCCATATCAAGCCAACGAAGGCATGATTTAAATCTCACTACAGTGTGCAGTCCATTCTCATAACTGTCTCAATAACAGGCTCTCGGCCTCACTCAGTCATTACTCTTCAGTCTCACTCACATGGATCACAGATGCATCCATCAGCCGGAAACAATGATAAGTATGCATATAATTAACAATACTGAGACTGAGATATGGAGTGATATGCTATAACATGACTGAGTTTATAAAATCAAATAATCACAAAATAAGACAGTAATAAACGACCGCTCGGGTCTCAACATTTTAGGCGGGAAGACTAGAATTTATACTTAACATGATTTCTAACATGTGCATAATTACCACATTAATAGAAGCACATATATCATCATGGAATAATCACTAAGCGGTGCCATGGGATAGGCCATAATTACTCGGTGCACGCCCGTCACTTGGCATGTGCGTCACCTCAACAGTAGTCATAAATCATTTAGCTTGGGGTTTCGAACCCTCAAAACCAAGTTTGGAAACGTTGCTTACCTCAAAATTGGCTAAAATACTATTCCGCTGTGCCTTTGCCTCTAAATCCGGCCTCTGAGTGCTCCAAATCTACCAAGTTCAGATTTTTATCATCAATTTATGCTTAAGGAATGAATTCCAATTGAAAAGTACCAATTTTAGCTCGAAACCCGAAATTAGTCAAAACCCGACCCCCGGGCCCGCGTCCCAAAACTCAAAAATCTTTATACCAAACTGTTCTTCATCATCTCACGAGTCCGTACATATAAAGAATACTAAAATCGGAGTTCGTTTGACCCCTCAAATCGATTCCTAGAGGTCTCATAATCTCAAGCCCTAATCCTCCTCTTTCTACTGATTTGTCATGAATTAATTGTTAAGATTGTGTTCTATAATCACCCATAAAAGAGTTTTAATGATCAAAACACTTACCTCTATGAAGAACACTGATTTCCCTCTTTAAAAATCGCCTCATGAGCTTCTTCGCGTGCAAAGATGGTGTTAAAAGGTCTAATGGTCGCGGAGGGTTTTAATTTATACTTTCTGCCCAGGGATTCCGCACCTGCGGCCAATGTCTCGCACCTGCGGTCAAAACAACCGCACCTTCGACTTTTCACAAAATTGCCTATCTCCGTACCTGCGACTTTGCAGGTGCGGCTCACTATCCGCATATGCGATCTCTTCCCTGGCTGGCCAAGTCTCGCACCTGCGGAGCCTCCTTCCGCTCCTGCGGACCCGCACCTGCGATGACCCATCCACAGGTGCGGTTACACCAGCACTAGCAACACAAGCACTCCAAACTCCCCGTTAACCACTCAAAATTATCCCGAGCCCCTCGGGACCCCAACCAAGCATACCAACACCTCATATATGATCATTCAAACTTAGTTGCACTCCCGAAACACTAAAAATAACATCAAAACACCAGAATCACATCAAATTCAAGCATAAGAACTTTGAAATTTCTAAAATCCTCCAACGATGCCGAAACTATCCAAAACAACTCCGATTGACCTGAAGTTTTGTAGACATATTCAAAATGACATTACGAACCTGTTCCAACTTCCGGAATTCCATTCGGACCCCGATAGCCTATTTTCCACTGTTAACCGAAAATCGCCAAAAACTAACTTTCATCAATTCAAACCTAGTTCTACACCGGACATCACAAAAATATTCTGAACACACTCCTAAGTACCAAATCACCTAACGAATTTATCCGAGCCATAAAATCTGCATTCCGAGGTCGTTTCCCAATAAGTAAACTCTCAGTTGACTTTTCCAACTTTAAGGCTATTTTTAAAGACTAAGCGACTAAACTCTCACTACAACCATTCCGATTTCAAGCCTACCAACTCTAACACATCAATAACAGTATAACCAACCTATGACAAGTCACGAACAGTAATTATAATGTAGGTTCTACATAACGATTGACCGGGTCATTACAAACCCCATACCCGATCGCGACCCTTTTAAACCACCCGACCCAAAACTCTTTTAAATCGTGGCCTTTGATCTCTGATACCAACGATACACGTTACACCTTTCCCTTTAATTACACCCAAACCCCTAAACCTAATCATTCCTCTTCACCCCGCCGCCCTTGAATCCTCTCATCTCTCACGAACCCTGGCTGCCGTCTCTCTCAACCTCTTCAAATTCGGCCCTAAAATAGAATCAACCATTGATTCTTACTTTATTTACCTCCCCTTACTACTGGCTACTCGTCTATGGTGTTTCCTAGTTTCTTGCCTAACATGGCAAGCAAATCTCGTCAAAATCGAACCAAATCCGTTCAAATCTATGATTTCTCTGATTATTTTGTCTATGTTCATCATCTATTATTTGTAAGTACGAATATTTTCCATATTTGTTGATGATTCTTACCTACCCTAAATTAGGGTTTTCAAACCTCTTTCAATCGAACCACAATGAGTTCGATTTTCTAATTTTTAATAATATTCAGTCTCTATTCATCCTATTCTGTGTGATGTTTGCTTTTATTTATATAATGTAATGATACGACCGGTCTTTTTGAGCTCTAGCGTGTCGTTCAGCGGTTTGAAGTCATGAGCAGCTCCATTTCAGGTATTATGACTCGTGGGCATGGTCGGAGCTGAATTTCGGGAAGTTCGAAGTCAAATTGGAAAGAAAATTCTCATTTGAGAAGCCTTAAGTTAGAAAAATTGACTAAGATTGGAATTTGGATTAAACGACCTCTGAATCAGGATTTGAAGGTTCCTGTAGATTTGTATGATGATTTCGGACTTGGGCGTATGTCCGGATCGGGCGTTGGATAACTCGGGAGCATTTCGGCGTATATTGTGGAAGTCAGCATTTTGAAGAAAGTTCCCAAGTCTGGGTTGAAGTGCATCTCAGTAATATTGATGTCCATTTGGGATTTTGAGCCTGAGAATAGCTTCGTATGGTGATTCCGGAGTTGGGAGCGCGATCAGAAGTGAATTCGGATGTCCGTAGGTTATTTTGAAGTCATTTGGCTAAAGATAGAAATTTGAACGTTTTTGAGAAATCCGACCGGAAATGGAAATTTTGATATCGGGGTCGGAATGCGATTTCGGAAGTTGGAGCAGGTTCGTAATCTCGAATGACTTCTATGGCAAAATTTGGTATCAATCCGACGTGATTTGATAGGTTTTGGCATCGGAGGTGGAAGTTCAAAATTTTAAGTTCATAAAGTTTGAGTTTTAGTGCGATTCCTGATTTTGGCGTTGACTGTTGTGATTTGAGGCCTCGAGCAGGTCCACATTATGTTTTGGAACAGGTTGGTGTAATTGTACGGGGTCCCGGAGGCCCCGGGTGGATTCCGGGTGGTTAACGGATCAAGTTTGGAGTTTGAAGAAGTGCTGAGGTTGCTGTTATCTGGTGTGACCGCACTTGCGAGGCTTTGGTCGCAGGTGCGGCTTTGGCGCCGCAGGTGCGAGATTTTTATGGCTTGGCTGGGAGCGCAGGTGCGATGTAATTTCTGCACCTGGGAAGGCATAGGTGCGAGTTTTGGCTGGAGCTAAGGAGGCCGCAGGTGCGGGCGTTTGGCTGGAGCTAGGACCCAATAGCATGCTTTACTTGTCGTACTTGTGACCTTGTCAATAAAATATCATGTGATCCTGCAAATAATATTAGACTGATAATGCTATTTAATTGGTAATTTATTTCCTAAGAAGGCTAGAGTATACCTTTCTTAATCATTTAGAAAGAGAATTGATTCCTCCGTGGATAATTGTATTCCTGATAAGGTTATACTATTGAATATTATTAAACTTGGCAAATGAGTTTCAAACCAAAGATTTAAATGCTATTTTTCGTGTACCTTTAAGAACAATTTTACCACTTTCCTGGGTAACCGCTTTCTTGATAAAAATGTGGACTTATTGTTTGAATATGTGTATCTATGGGTGCCTGAGTTGCATGTATGATTTGCGAGCAGGATAACCCTGTATTTATGTATAATCGTGTCGCACGATCGATTCGCGAGCGGGGCAGATAGATGCATCTATGGTTCGAGCCGTTCGAGTTGTTCGACCCTCGGAAGTGCACATTTTATTATTTTTGGTCCGCGTCGTTCGACCCTCGGCACTTTGTTTGTGCATGTTAAATGCTGCGTATTTCCTGTGATTTATACATGTTTATCGGCCTAAGGAAGTTTTAATGGCCAGTTAAGAAGAAGAATAATTGATGTGTATAATGTGAAATAAGTCTGATGTTTCTTATCCCTGATTATTTTTTTAAATTGTCAACTGAAATGACGAAGATTTAAAGTGATAAATGTGGAAGAAGTTGGTATTATTTATTCCTGATTTTAGTAAATTGCCTATGACACTCATGCTTAGTGTCTCACTTGATTATACTAAATTGACTTCTAGCAAGTGTCTAATTCGACCTCTCGTCACTACCTCTCAGCGGTTAGGCGGGATACTTACTGAGTACACGTTATTTTCTTACTCATGCTACACTTGTTGTGCATTTTTATTGCACAGGTACTTTCACAGCGATGTGGCCGGCTTGGAGACTTAGGTGAGCTGCATCATCCGGAGGCGACCCGCAGCCGACAGAGTCTCCCTCATTGTATTTATTTTCATTTTAAATTCCTTGTCCAATTTGTATTTCGGACAAGCTTTGTAGTATTTGTTAAATTCTTAGAATTTGCTCATGCACTTGTGACACCGGGTTCTGGGATGTGTTTGGGATGTATTTTATAAAAATGAAATATTAAACTGTCGTATTTACTTAGCGTATGTTATTCAGTTATCATGTAATAAAGTAAAAGGTAATGATTTCAAAAATGCTAAAACAGGAAATTTAACTTAACCATTTAATGATTGGCTTGCCTGACAGTGGTGTCCGGCGCCATCACGACCTTATGGATTTTGGGTCGTGACAACTTGGTATCGGAGCTCTAGGTTCCCTTAAGTTTCACGAGTCATGAGCAAGTCTACTAGAGTCTTGCGGATCGGTACGGTGACGTTTGTACTTATCTTCGAGAGGCTACAGGGATGTTAGGACTACTTCCCTTCTTGATTCCTCATCGTGCGGTTTGATTCGTCCGAGGCTTATGCCTACGTTTCTTCCTACTCAATCTTATACGTCGCGAAGTGCTTGCTATGAATCGGGAATTTGAGGAATTTAAATGGTGCTACGGATATGATGCGAGATGTTTTCCATGTGTAATTGGTTGGGGCTGTTGTTGTGGCCCTGAAAAAGGATAATGTGTTGTTTCAGCTCAGTAGCTATGTTTCTGAGAGCCTTAAGTCTATGCTCAGGTAATGATGATGCTTGCGGTTGGTTATCACCTGATGTCGATATGATGATAGAATGCTTGCCCATATGTTGGGGGTGATGAATGGCTTGAAGGGAGGTCTTTTCAGGGCGTGATTTCGAGATTTCAGCATTTTAGTTCCGGTAGAGGAAAGGCATTTGGACTATAAATGGTCAGGTTTTGGATTAATAAAGAAGTAAGACTTGGTGTTTTCAAGTAAGGTGGGATATTCACCTGTGATGTGGCTTCGTCATCACTGATCAAATGTAATATGTTAAGTCTGTCGGTGCTATGGTTTCTTCGGATGCATTGGGTTAGAGTGTTGTGAAGTAGTATTGAAGAAGCGGTTGTCAGAGATCGTAGTGCGTGGTGGTTCAGGACTGAATAGTTATTTCTAATGAGGACATCTCAAGAAATATGATCCTCGGAGAGTTTGAAGTCGTGGTGATCTGCTGGATTAAGAACCCCAGAGAATGATATTGAATTGAGGCAGCAATTGGGAAGCATACGATGAAGGAAGATATGTGAAAAGTGATAGGCGGTGGTTCCCTTTCTAAAAGGCCAGGTGTAAGGAACGGAAGTCAGGTAGTTGTTTAAAGGAATGAGTTTAACAAGTGGAAGATTGGCAGCGTAGCCCAGGAGTTCAGTGGTAAGACAACTGCCTATCTTGAGGGAAAGTTTGAGAGTTTTAGTGGACGGTGATTGGGTCCACGAGCTTAAGTTGAAATGTGGGTTATTTCGGCGGAAGGTTGGATAAAACAGGGTGGAGTTGTTAGGAATGAAGAAGGACACAATGTGGCGGTGAATCTGAAGATGTTGTAGCGCATTTAGTAGATGTCCATGAGGAGCGGACGGACTGGTAAGGTTGGTGAATAAGAGCAGGATTAGGATGGGTATCGATGTTGCGGAGAGTATGCATTTCAGCGTCGTTGGAAGGTGTTAGTTAGTGATTCCCGCGGTGGGTTATCTCCTATGAATAGGTTAGCGGTTGCATGGTTGGCAAGTTTCTGTGAGGGATTCTAGTGGCTATTCGGTAGGAGGCAGAATGTGTGAATGATGCTAGAGAATTCTAGTATTTAGGGAGTGCTAACAAGAGAATTTGGAAGAATTGGACGGATTGGTTGAGCAAGATCATGTTAACAAAGGGGAAAGGATCTCAGCAGGGTCTAGAGTGGTGCAAGGAGTAGCTTTGGGCTATGTGGAGGAGTCCCACCACCTGCAGTTGGGTTGTAGGATGGTCTTTTCATGGGGTTGCAGATTGTCGGCATATTGGCAAGTTAGTACAGCTAAGGAAAAGGAGTAGAATGGTAATTGTGCATGGGATTTGATAAATATGTGCACAAGTTGGTCCTATTGGACCAGGGTTAGTATTTGGGAGATTCAGAATTTATGCTTAAGGCATGGGCGAGCTGTAGGGTAGTGACTCAGTCACGTGCTTCATTGGAAAGGGTGTTCATGTGTTAGAAGAGCCTTGGAGTTGATTGTATTTGGGACCAGCCAGAGTGGGTGACTCTTAATAGCGGTCCTAGTGAATTCAAAAGTTAAGAATGGCGGCGTTTAAGGGTTTCAGGCAGCAGTATGATTAAAAATTGAGCTTTTACAGCGTAATTTCAGAGAGAGGGAAAATGGTTGGAGTGTTCTATGTTATTTTCAGCGTGCAGGATAGTATTTGAGGAGTGAGAGAAATAAACTCCGGATTTGTAGAAAGAGTATCAGGATGGGTATATCGTTCGGAGATATGAATGCGCACAAGGAGAGTATGAGACGGTTTGTGGGATTGAGGCAGCATGGTCTCGTGAATTAAGGCCACTTGGGATGAGTGAGGATTGAGTTTTCTATAAGTTGAATGGGGTTACTATTATTTCTGAGGCAGTTAAGGATGATTAAAAGAAGATATATTGATTAGCCATGGTTGAAATGGCACATGTGCGGTACTGATCAGTTTCGTCAGTGTGATTGAGTTATGCGTGTGCTTTGCATAGTGTGTGCGAGGTTTGACGGCCGCCGTAACAGATTTGATTTGGGAGCATTCGCGTGCTATTGTCTGTCAGGTGTAGGCGGATCCCGGAAGGTTTATGGTGGTTCAGACCACTACTTGAGGATTTGCATGTATTGTAATTATGGGAATTCACTCGTGTGTTGTGGTGGTTCTCTTGAATTGAGGTAAGTAAAAGGTTTATATATGATGAAGTTTTCACCCTATTAGTGGTTCAGAAGTTATGATGGAATTCTTGCGCTATCTCATCTTGGCATGTTAGGTGCGGTAAGCAGTATGTAACTGGAAGTAAGGAATCGATATTGCGGTTCGGTGTTAACAAGGATGTCATGAGCTCGGATGAGCAAGAAAAAGTGATTTGGAAGTTCAGAGTAAGCTAGTGTTATCTTTAGAGTCACCTGAGATCGATATTCGGTGAAAGAGGCTTTGTACCCTGGTCATGGGTTCATGACGTGTTTTGCGGCATTAGTGTGGTCGGTGGTATGGATGTGCAGACTTGTTACCTTGTGTGGAAGGTCGTGGGAGCATGACCATGAGAAGATGGTATAAGTGTGACAGGTAGTCACCTGATTGATTGAAGATTTAGACCAAGTATAAGGAAGTGCAATATTGCTTGTTTGAAAATTTATGCCAGAAAGGCGTTCGGTCCAGCTGGTTGTGTATTCTGGGGTGTTGTCCCGGCTATGATGGTTGTTCTTGCATGTTATGAGAGGAAGTGGTTATTTTTTACCCAGGTAAGGCTATCAACCTAGTTCATTGCGAGCAGAATCGGCTTGAAGTGTATGAATGGATTTAAACAAGATTATGGGCTTCATGGGAGTCAGATATGTTCCTTTCGGGATAGCGCTCCTCAAGGAGGGGTGTTGGAATATCAGGTGTTTTTCCGTCTTCGTCAAATTCATGTGATATTATGACTGTGCCGTGTGAGTTGTGAAACGGATTGATAATTTCTTATGTGTTGAGATTCCGCGTAGTGATGAGGTTATGTGAGCAGGATGGATCTTGAGATCCAGGTTATATATCGCACCTCAGTTGTGCTTGAATTTTGTAGCATATAGTTCTATCAGTCTCCCCAGAATGGTATTCTACACTTAGCGTGCTTGTGACCGGTATTCAGTAATTTGTAAAAGTGAGCAATTCAGCTCCGTGTGTATCTCCTTATGTGAGTTTCATGATAGGATCGGGTGTCACTCCGCCGCGGGTATGCTATTTGAATCATGTTGCATGCTGCATCAGTGTGATGTGGAGTATAGTTCCCTATATCTGGTTTCCTGTGTTTTACTCCCTGTATTCTGAGGAAAGTTCATATTAGTTGCGTGAGTTGAATAGTCCCTTCCTGAGTCATTTCTTTATGTATCATGTTCGAGTTGTGGCCTATTGGACCATTGTGGCATCGTGTGGGATTGTTGGTCATGTCTGGGATGATTTGTGTCTGAACAGTTCATACTGGGTGAGACGAGATTATTGGATCAAGGATCAGCGCGATAATATTATGCGGAATATATTAAAGGACAATTACCATTATTTGATTCGTAATGAGATGATGATCTAAGTCTAAAAAGGAGAGAGTCAATGTTTGGTTAACTCTGCAATTGGTTAGAAACCTCTACACACTTCCTCCGTTGTAGTGGTATCTCCAGTATTATAGCAGGATGTATATATATATCATAAGGTGCATTGGGAGCATCAGATTCGTGGAATTTTGGCTATTAAGGTTCAGGGAGTGTCATTGTGGTCAGATGATGAATTATGTGGTGCATGGTGCCAATTCAGCAAAGGCATGTAGTCATGTTCTAGTATATCGTGTGGTAGTTGAAACGGTGTTTATATATTGGAACTAGGCCTGGCAGAGAAATTTCAGGCGTTGGAACTGGATTTTGAGCTTATTATATAGGTAAAAGAATAAATCTTCACGTTTGATCAAGCTAATGTGCTCAATTGGGTTGTGGTAGCACGGGCAAGTGCACGAGGTGTTAAACAGTGATTTCAGATAACTCCAGAGCAGTTCCTAGCACGTTCAAGGACTAATGTCGGTTTAAGTGGGGAGAATATAACGACCTGATCGGTCGTTTTGAACTCTAGCCCTTCGTTCAGCGGTTTGAAGTCATGAGCAGCTCCATTTTAGCTATTACGACTCGTGGGCATGGTCGAAGATGAATTTTGGGAAGTTCGGAGTCAAATTGGAAAGAAAATTCTCATTTCAGAAGCCTTAAGTTGGAGAAATTGACTAAGATTGGAATTTGGAATAGTAGACCTCTGAATCAGGATTTGAAGGTTCCTACAGGTTCGTATGATGATTTCGGACTTGGGCGTATGTCCGGATCGGGATTTGAATAACCCGGGAGCGTTTCGGCATATATTGTGGAAGTCAGCATTTTGAAGAAAGTTCCCAAGTCTGGGTTGAAGTGCATCTCAGTGACATTGATGTCTATTTGGGATTCCGAGCCTGGGAATAGCTTCGTATGGTGATTCTGGAGTTGGGAGCGCGATCGGAAGTGAATTCGGATGTCCGTGGGTTATTTTGAAGTCATTTGGCTAAAGATAGAAATTTGAAGGTCTTTGATAAATCCGATCGGAAGTGGAAATTTGGATATCGAGGTCGGAATGCAATTCTGGAAGTTGGAGAAGGTCCGTAATGTCGAATATTACCTGTGTGCAAAAATTTGGGATCAATCGGACGTGATTTGATAGGTTTCGGCATCGGAGGTGGAAGTTTGAAATTTCAAGTTCATAAAGTTTGAGTTTTAGTGCGATTCGTGATTTCGGCGTTGTTTGTTGTGATTTGAGGCCTCGAGCAGGTCCCCATTATGTTTTGGAATAGGTTAGTGTAATTGGACAGGGTCCCGGTTGCCCCGGGTGGATTCCGGGTGGTTAACGGATAAAGTTTGGAGTTTGAAGAAGTGTTGAGGTTGCTGTCATCTGGTGTGACCGCACCTGCAAGGCTTTGGCCGCAAGTGCGGCTTTGGCACCGTAGGTGCGATATTTTGATGGCTTAGCTGGGAGCACAGGTGCGATGTAATTTTCGCACATGCGAAGGCGCAGATGCGGACAATGGGGCACAGGTGCGAGTTTTGGCTGGAGCTGAGGAGGCCGCAGGTGCGGGCGTTTGGGCACACCTGCGGAAGCGCAGGTGTGAGATCTGGATCGCAGGTGCGGATATCGTCCTGGGCAGTGTATGTTTTTTTAACCGAGCACTTGGCTCATTTTCTCCTATTTTCACTTGGCATGGGCGATTGTGGGGAGCTTCAAGGAGGGTTTTCGTCAAGGATCACAAGGTAAGTTATTCCAACTCATCTCAAGTTAAATACAAGGTATATGCATGGATTTGAACATGAAAGATTGTGGAAAATTGGGAATTTTGAAGAAAACCTAGAAATCGTATTTCGGATTTCTTCCATGAATTTGAGCATGGAATTTACAGTAAATTTTATATTTGAGCTAGTAAGGCTATGGGTAGGGTATATCTTCGAGAAATTTCAGAATTCGGGCACGTGGGCCCGAGGGCATTTTGGTCAATTCACTAAGCGGAGTTGGGAAATTATATAATTTGAATTGTTGCAAATATTAGAGTATATTTTCATTGGTTTGTCGTTATTTGGATAGGTTTGGGGCGTTGTGCATCCATCGGAGTCGTCGGAAGGGCTTGGAAGCCGGTTATGGAATTTTGGAGCATGGTAAGTCTTCTTTCTAACTTTGTGAGGTGGAATTGTCCCCCCTAGGTTAATTAATTAAATATGTGCTACTATCTACGGGGTCTACGTACGCACGAGGTGACGGGAGTCCGTGCGTAGCTACTATTATGCCGTGTCCGGGTAGTCTAGGACCCACCAGCATGCTTTACTTGTCGTACTTGTGACCTTGTCAATAAAATATCATGTGATCCTGCAAATAATATTAGACTGATAATGCTATTGAATTGGTAATTTATTTCCTAAGAAGGCTAGAATGTACCTTTCTTAATCATTTAGAAAGAGAATTGATTCCTCTATGGATAATTGTATTCCTTATAAGGTTATATTATTGAATATTATTAAACTTGGAAAATGAATTTCAAACCAAAGATTTAAATGCTATTTTTCGTGTTCCTTTAAGAAGAATTTTACCACTTTCCTGGGTAACCGCTTTCTTGATAAAAATGTGGACTTAATGTGTGAATATGTGTATCTATGGGTGCCTGAGTCGCATGTATGAATAGCGAGCAGGATAACCCTGTATTTATGTATAACCGCGTCGCATGATCGATTCGCGAGCGGGGCAGATAGATGCATCTATGGTTCGAGTCGTTCGATCCTCGGCAGTGCACAGTTTATTATTGTTGGTCCGCGTCGTTCGACCATCAGCACTTTGTTTGCGCATGTTAAATGCTGCGTATTTCCTATGATTTATACATGTTTATCGGCCTAAGGAAGTTTTAATGGCCAGTTAATAAGAAGAAGAATTGATGTGTAAAATGTGAAATAAGTCTAATGTTTCTTATCCCTGATTATTTTTTTTAAATTGACAACTGAAATGACAAAGATTTAAAGTGTTAAATGTTAAAGAAGTTGATATTATTTATTCCTAATTTTAATAATTGCCTATGACACTCATGCTTAGTGTATCACTTGATTATACTAAATTGACTTCTAGCAAGTGTCTAATTCGACCTCTCGTCACTACCTCTCTGAGGTTAGGCGGGATACTTACTGAGTACACGTTGTTTTCGTACTCATGCTACACTTGCTGTGCATTTTTATTGCACAGGTACTTTCATAGCGATGTGGCCGGCTTGGAGACTTAGGTGAGCTGCATCATTCGGAGGTGACCGCGCAGCCGACAGAGTCTCCTTCATATTGTATTTATTTTAATTTTAAATTCCTTGTCCAATTTGTATTTCGGACAAGCTTTGTAGTGTTTATGAAATTCTTAGAAGTTGCTCATGCACTTGTGACACCGGGTTCTGGGATGTGTTTGGGATGTATTTTATAAAAATGAAATATTAAACTGTCGTATTTACTTAGCGGATTTTATTCAGTTATCATGTAATAAAGTGAAAGGTAATGATTTCAAAAATGCTAAAACAGGAAATTTAACTTAACCATTTAATTATTGGCTTGCCTGACAGTGGTGTCCGGCGCCATCACGACCTTATGGATTTTGGGTCGTGACATATAACCTGCCGATTTTACACTTCCCCTAAAATTAGGGTTTGAGATTTTTTCCTTTTCCTTACTAATTCTGATGAATCTTTCCTTTTCTGTTTTTGATTACTCTTTTTCCTTATGTTTCCCTAATTTTTACTTTAGTATTTGCCTTAAATATTCTAAACGATTTTGTGTTTCCCTGATTTATTGAATCTTTGATTTTGTGCCCTAAAATTGATTCTAATTGATTCCAAAATATTTACTTGCATCTGAATGATGTGTTTTCCATGTCTATGTGTTAATTTCTACCACTATATAAACCCATCCCCAATTCCCTTTAGGGGACCCTTCTTTCTGAACTCACTATAGCCTTACTAGACCTGAAGTTATCCTGATTTGCATTCTATATTCTGACTTTGGCCGGCTGGAAACGAAGGACATTTAGTTCTGAGATCTTGCTACTCAGAATACTGTGGACTTCTATTATTTTGTGCATTTTCGCTTAACTGGTGAGTCACTTGACTTCTGTAGTTTCATTCTTACATATCTCTGATTTGCATATGTTATTACTACTGAATCTATGGTTCAATATGCTTTTGAGTGATGTTTAGGCATTATTCTATCAACTATGTATGTCTTAGTCTCTTTAACACTTAACTGCTCCTAATGTTACCAGTTCTGAAGTCATCTGAACTTTTTTAAGGTCTATTCAGTTAGTGTATTGACTCGGGAATGCCTATGAACATGTTTACTCACTTGTCCTGAATCCCCGTAGTGAATGTCTCACATTTGTGTCAGCCTGTGTTTAGACTCTCATTTCTAGTCATAATCTGCTTCTCTGCTATTTAGTCAACATGATCACTTGACCCCACACCCCTCTAGTGTTTGCTTGTGTTTTGGAATAGTTGTCTCATCATGTTTGAATTGTTGCCTTGAGATAAATCTTTGATACAAACTGGATCATCTTTTGTTAATTAGACCACTATGACAATGTTACCTGCTACTCTAACGAATAGTTTGCATAGGTGTCTTAATTTGTGACTGTAATTTCACCCCTGCTAACATGATGCTCTCCCCGTTCTATGATTATTTGACTCATCACAGTGTTGTTCTATTTTCTTAGTAATAATACTAGGTTGTGTACTTTGTGTCGCGCCCCTTTTTTCTCGCGAATCAGGTTTCGACATTGACAACTGTTTTAAAAGGAAGGAATGGTTATTAAAAGAGAGTCTCCACCTAACGAATTAAGGTGCGTTGGTCACCTATTGAAAATGACTCGGATTTACTAGTACGCTTCACCAAAGATCGGGTAAGGGCTCAAATTACCTCGAGGAGAAGGTGTTAGGCACTCCTCGAGGCCCACAACGGTGGGTCCCGGCCGAACTCAAATCATGTGAATTAGTCTAAGAGAAAAGAAACAATGGACAAATGAAATAAATGATTTATTTTGAAACAGAAATGAGGGGTCCTATGTTTTTTAGCCTAAAGTATCACCCTGTGCAACATAAATAATATTTCGTAACTCCCTCAAGACGGGGTGTTATATTCAGCAGGCACAGACTATCATCTCCTACTACCCAATTACTATCTTTAAGTTATTTACCTAAAGAGCTCTAATCAATTCTAAGCCGTACCCTATGCGTGCACTACCCGTCCCATACGGTCCAGGAGGAATTTGAACCTCTATTTCAGGGTGGTTCTAGACCTTAATTTAGGTTGCTCAAAAAGATAAAACTAGGCGACATACAAAGCAGTTAAGACTTCAAAATAGAAACAAGTAAGGGCTCAAATTAGCCTCCGCATGTAGGCAGCAAATGCACACACACTGATTATCATTAACAAGCTTCATTAATTGCAAAATCCTATAGGCAGGATATCTATGTGAAAAAAACAAGTTTCTTAATGCGATTATCAGAACCTACATTGCCTACTAATTTTAGAACCATACGATTAATCCTACCAGCATGATATCTAAGTGTTTTGTGTGATAATAAATAGCGGCATTATTCATTTTAATCCTATACATGCTTTCTAGTGAGGATAACAATATAGTAAACAGGCATAAATAACAATTAAATAGATCTGGGCGTGCATTCTATAACTTGATCTCGTTTAAATCCTACAGGCATGATTTCTACAATTTGAACAGTGTTGAATCCTACAGACGTGCCTACAATCTGAACAGTGTTGAATCCTCTAGACATGATTTCTACAATCTGAACAAAACAATATGCAAGCAGGAATTCACACACATATTGAACCATACCATTTCTATAGGCATGGTCTGTAACAGAACATAATCAAGCCAACCATTGCATCTATGGACATGTTGCTAGCACATTACTGAACACAATAAGACACCTAGAAGAATGATTTCTAATAGATAACCTTCAACATCACAGCGTTTATCCTATAGGCAGGATTTCTACCCTACTTTATAGCAGATACAAAATATGAACCCTTTCCCATTTTTACTAATACCCAAGAATTGCTATTACAAATAATTATTACAGAACAAAATTTAATGAATGAATTACAAAGTAAGTAAAACTATAGGGAGCCTACATCAGGCTCAAATACACCTGGGCAGGGCAGGCCTTTAACCCACAACAGATTTAAAATTTCATGTGCATAGATACCAAATAACCAGACGATGGGTGATTCACCCATATATTAAGGCAGAGCCCAAATCCCTTGTGTGTCAGAGTTCCCAAGGGCTTCAAGAACCCAGGGCAGTGCTCACACTAGAGATATTGATCAGAAATAGTTTAGGGAAAAGACTAGGGACCGGGTCCTAGTGTGTCAGAGTTCACAAGGGTCTCACATAGACCCTGAGCAGTTCTCACACTAGAGAGGTCAAAAAATAAAACCTAAATAGCCTTGTCTTTTAGCCGGCTAAGAATAGGATTCAAAGAACTTAAGTAAGAGGTGAAAGAGTTAAGACTAAAGGTTAAGGGAAGAGAATTTAAGGATTTAAATAGACACAACCAAATTGAACATATTAAGAAAACAGTTGAACAAATCCCATGACCTAAGAGTCAACTTAATGTAAAACTAAAAAATCTTCAACACTTAGCGCAGAAACAGTCACATGCTAAAGAGAGGCTGATAAAAGCATGTTTGTAGGATTGACTGGGGTTATCATAACTAGGAAAGTTGAAACATGATTGGGAATTATGCTACGTATATAGGCAACATTGTGTTAAACCACATAATCACAGAAAGGAGAGGGCATCATGTTTGCAATGTGGCAGGATCACAGACACGTATGCCAGGGCCTTTTACAGAGATTCTGGATAGCATGAAAGTCACACAAATAGCAGATAAGCATTCAAGCACTGTTATAGAGGTCTAATTAACAGAACATGATTCAGTTTGTGCCAAAGGTTTAGCCTAGCACCTTAAAGTGACAATTCAAAACATACTGAGATCACAAGCAGATACTAAAGGGATATGGGATCAAATAAGAATGTTGAGGGCCATAATGACTAACACTGAAAGGCTCAACACATACTACTGCAGGGATTCAGATGGAGGGGGGATAGATGAATAAACATGTTCATAGGTATTCAAAAGTTAATACACTAATTGAATAGGTCCTAAAGGGGTTCAAATAACGTCAGAACATGCAACATTAGGAGCAAACAAAGGTTAAAGAGACCAAGACATACACAACTTAACAAGGATAATTCCTAAACACTACTCGTATGCATATTATATCATGGATTCATCAAGAATAACATATACAAATCAGAGATATGTAAGAATGAAAGTGTAGAATTTAAGTGACTCACCAGTTATGCGAGAAATGCAAGAAAAGAACAAAACCCACATTAATTGTCAATAAGGAGAAAAAGAGCCAGAACTTAATGGCCTTGGCTTTCATCCGGCCAAGAACACGGTATAGAATAACAGAGTAAAGTTTAGATCTAGTGAGATTATAATGATTTCAAGTATGTCCTAAAGGAAAATGGGGGAGGGGTTTATATAGTGTAGAAATCGAGCAAGTAAACATGGCAAACAAATCATTCAAACACAAATAAGGAAAAATTATTCTGGAATCAATTAGAATCGACTTTAAGGCACAAATCAAGGGATTCAGTAAATCAACATGAAAACACACAAATAATACTAAAATGTGTTTAAGGCAAAGAATAAAGTAGAAGATAGATAAACATAAGGAAAAAGAGTAGTTAAACACAGAAAAGGAAAAGTACAGGTTGAGAATCAGTAAGGAACAAAGGAAAATTCAAACCCTAGTTTTAGGACAAATGAAAAAATCGGTGGAATCTAAAATGAAAATCGAATATCACATAGAATAGGATGAATATAGAAAAAATATCATCCAAAATGAAAGAATCAAACCAATTTTGGTTCGATATAAAGAGATCTGAAAACCCTAGTTTAGGGTAAATAAGAATCAACAGAAGAGATTCATACCATAAAAGAACGAGAACGAATATAGATGGCATAGCAGAAAAATCAAGGGTTTGAACCGCCTTTGGTTCGATTCTGACAAGATTTGCTTTCCATGTTTAGGCAAGAAACTAAGTAACATCATAGATGAGTAGCAGTAGCGAGAGGTAGTCAACAAGGTAAGGGAATCATTGATTGATTCCAATTTTGGGTCGGAATCGGAGGGGATAATAGGTTAACAGCGCTAGGGTTTCTTCAGAGGAGAAGAAGAATAGAGAGCATTTAGGGGTGACGGGTGGTGATAAATGAGTTAGCGTTAGGGGTTTTGTGTAATTAAAAAGGTAAGGTTAAACGTGGGATGTTGATATTAAAGAACAACGACCAAGATTTTAAAGAAAGATTAGGTCGGGTTGGCTTGGCGGGTACCGGCCGGGTTTTAGTAAAGAGCTGTTTGGTTTGGACTTGGGGTAATTGGGCTAGGTATTTAGGTAATTGGGCTGGAGTGTTGGTCCGAAATTGGGGTAAAATTTGGGCTATTATTTAAATACTCAATATTTAATAAATAAGTAATTTGTAAAAATAAAAAATAAATAACATAATGTCATTTGTGCATAAAAATAATTTAAAATAATTATTTAATACTATAAAAATATAAAAGGTTATTTTTGCATAAATAAAGTAATTATAGGCATGTATGGGCTATTATTGCAAAAATATGCAATTTAGCCTTTAAAAAATGCAAATGTAATTATAATAAATGTATTAAATGTTTAAAACCTAATATGGGTGTAAATGGTAAGTTTAAATAATAAAATCATCATAAAAATAATTTGTAAGGTAATTAATGAGTATTTATGTAATTAAAATACATAAATATATTGATTTAAAGCCTTCAAATATTATAGAAAATTATGAAAAATGCTTGCTCCTGCTTCTAAATCAAATGATGGTACATATGCACTATTTTGAAAATATGAGGAAAAAATTGGGTATCAACACTTAGCATAATTCAACCATGTTTTAACTTATTCTGCGCCTATGATCTTTCCAATCATGCAAACATGTTCTTTTGTCAACTTTTCTTTAGCATGTGACTGCTGTTGTGCTAAGTGTGAAACATGTTTATCAGTTTCATTAAGCTAGTTTTTTCTAAGTTCTATGATTTGTTCAAATATTTGCTTGGTTGGCTCGATTTGATCATGTCTGAATCCCCCCATTCCTGTCTCAATTTTGGTCCTTTCTTTCACTTGTCACCTAAGCTCTTTTTGAATCACATTCTTAGACGGCTGAAAGCCAAGGCTACTTAGGTTCTGTCCTTTGGCCTCCCTAGTGTGAGCACTGCTCAGGGTTCATTTGAGACCCTTGTGAACTCTGACACACTACAATTTGGTCCTTAATCCCTCCTCTGAACTGTCTTTGTTAACCTCCCTAGTGTGAGCACTGCTCAGGGTTCATTTGAGACCCTTGTGAACTCTGACACACTACAATTTGGTCCTTAATCCCT
This sequence comes from Nicotiana knightiana, assembly GCA_005239525.1. Classification (NCBI taxonomy): domain Eukaryota; kingdom Viridiplantae; phylum Streptophyta; class Magnoliopsida; order Solanales; family Solanaceae; genus Nicotiana; species Nicotiana knightiana. The sequence continues at coordinate 59,130 of ML418904.1, read as the reverse complement.
CCTCTGAACTGTCTTTGTTAACCTCCCTAGTGTGAGCACTGCCCTGAGTTCTTGAAGCCCTTGGGAACTCTGACACACTACAATTTGGTCCTTAATCCCTCCTCTGAACTGTCTTTGTTAACCTCCCTAGTGTGAGCACTGCCCTGAGTTCTTGAAGCCCTTGGGAACTCTGACACACTAGGGCATTGGTTCTATATGCTCAACTCTGTTTTGTGCTCACTGGGTGAATCACTCAATTCCTAGATGCCTTATGTCCATGAGTATGTAACCTTAGGCTATGGTGAACTATGAGAATGAATGCCTGGCCTGGCCAGGTGTATCATTGGGCATGTTGTAGGCTCCCTATAGCTATTCTACTTTGTAATTTATTCTATTCATTATGGGTCTGTAATAATTCTTGTAATAACATTTTGGGGTATTAGTGAAATTCGGAAAGGGGTTTTATCTTATACTTGCATTGAATTGGGTAGAAATCCTGCCTATAGATTCATTAATTAGCTCAATAATGTGTTATTATATGTTTAGTTATCGTGTGTTAGAAATCATGCCTATAGGTATTCTATTATGTTCAATCATTATATGTTAGCAAAAATTGCCAATAGGTTCATCATCTGGTTCAATTGTGTTCTACTTCCGTCTGTTAGAAACCATGCCTAAATGGTATTGTATGATTCAATGTACGTACAGGATTCTGTTTACATGTTGCCCTATCTGCAAATTATAGAAATCATGCCAATAGAATCTAAAATCAGCAAAAAATAGAAACCATGTCTATAGGATCTAAAATTAACTTTAATTGTAGAAATCATGCCTATAGGGTCTGAATCAGTTTTAATCCCACTCATTTCTTTAGGAGTTTTCAACATTGTGTCATTGTCATCACTAGAAAGCATGCCTATAGGGTTAAATAAGTAATTCTCAATATTTTTCTGTGATTATCACTCTTAGTTACTGCATAAAACACCTAGACATCATGCCTATAGGTTTAAATAAGTAATTCTCAATATTTTTCTGTGATTATCACTCTTAGTTACTGCATAAAACACCTAGACATCATGCCTATAGGTTTAATCCCTTATGCTTAAAATCAGTAGGCAATTATATAGGCTCTGGAAATCGTATTAAGGAATGGCTTTTGAGTATAAAGTGACTACTCATTAATTCAGTATCATATAGAAATCTTGCCTATAGGTTTCTGCAACCTTAATTGGTGCAAATCTGCAACAGTCAATGTTAATCAGTTTCGCGTGCATTTGTTGTCCTAGTGCGGAGGCTAACTTGAGCCCTTATTTGCCTATATGTGAAAGTCCAAAATGTTTTGTATGTCGCTAGTATTTTCCCTTTTGAGAAACCTAAGTTAAAGTCTAGAACCACCCTGAAATAGAGGTCCAAATGCCTCCTGGAGCATAGGCATGGGACGGGTAGTGCACATGTAGGGTACGACTTAGAATTGACTAGTGCGCTTTAGGTAAACAACTTAAAGATAGTAATCGGGTAGCAGGAGATGATAGTCTGTGCCCGCTGAATAATATGTGTTACACCCACCTTGAGGAAGATACGAAATATTATTTATGTTGCACAGGGTGATCCTTTG